>JAQIXX010001030.1:0-40799 GCA_034700605.1 Willowsia nigromaculata
CCACGGGCGATGAGCTCACCAACACGAGCCAACAAGGCTTCGTCAACATATTCATTCAAACCACTTCCGCTGCCTCCGTTGCCACCTCCATTGCTGTGACTTCCTCCGTTGGAGTAACCTCCAAGTCCGACATGTGGTGGGGCTTCTCCAGCGACCACAGCGATGACAGCAGCAAGAACGATCTGTACATAACACCATAGTATATAGTTAATAAATTGGAATTATGCTGTCCTGTAAACTTTACATTTTTTTTATAAAAGCAACAAATTTTCCATCGGAAAACTTACGAATTTGTTCATGTTGGATTGTTTTTTGGAAACTGTCGAAGAACACAAAAGAGTTTGTTCACGAGGAAAGTTCAAGATACAACTGATAACTTTTGATGGAACCTTGCAAGCTTTTTATAGGACTGAAGTAACCTTTGATGGCTAATGGGTTGAAAAAATGCAAAGAACTTCATTACGATGATAAAATGTATGCGGATGGCAGTAGTAATTATCAATTATACTTTTGTGCGGCTTATCATTTAGTGTCATTTTGTGAATTAATTAAACACACCAGAACACGATTATGGTTTATGCTTGTACATGTAGTATATGCATGCGTGTGTGTTATAATAAGATTGTTTACTTTACTCGCAGATTTTTTGGAGAAAAATGAGGTGTTTATTGTAAAAAAAATAGACAAGAGGAAGGAAGATGCAGGCCACAGACAGGCGACAGTGTGCGTTTATTTGCATTAGCATAAATGTAATCCACCGTCAGTCAGTATAATACATTACGTGTATCCTTATCCTTTAAAGGACAAGTAGATAGGGCATTGTTTTAACCATCCTATTGTCAAAGGAGCATATCGTAGGAATATTATTCATTTGACAGGTCCGCGTATACTTTATATGGCATATGGGATGTTAAATGACCACTTAGAAAGATGATCTCGTCCACAACTAGAAAATAGTTCTAGCAATCCGGAGCCTTACAAAAGATTATAACTTTTCATCATGAAAACTTTAATGGAGTGTTCCTTTTGATTATTATGATGATACCAAACAAAATTTAATTTAATGCATAACACATTCTTTATTAGTTTATAACGAACATTGAAATAATGCATGTGTTACTAGATTATATCTATAATAATATCTTATGTATCTATATGATATTGACAAAAAAGGGTAAAAAATAAGTACGATCCATTCATCATTAGGCGAGCATTCTTATTTATTTTTGTGCAATTTTTACATTACACGTTCAGAGAATATGCATGCAATATGCATAAAATTTTAATCTCATGCAGAATACTAAAATGTCATCACCCTTGAAAGTCCTCTCCTCCGTCTACGACAACGGACATCGACGGATGAAATGAACGCACACAGAAAATGATAGAACGGAACTTCGTGGAACTTTCAGCTTCCATTTGACATTGGATCTTGCAGTCGCACATTTTGTCTTGTGATTTTGTGATTACGTGATGCAAAAATCAAATATCACAGCTGCATCTTTTATAATAATTAATATTTTTTGCAATAAAATAATTTTATTTCCTTGCAGGTTTTTCGTCAAAGTGAGAGAAACGATGAGGATGATGTGACTGATTGCTGCTATTATGACAGTGGGTAATCCTATAAAGGTGCATTATATCTAAGAAAAAACTTGCACTTTGTAATTAGCCTGTTGTAACAAACAATCCAAAACGATCAATTATTATGAGTTCATCATGTCACATCACCACTTTTGGAAATGATCATGATCAGCGTCAACATTGAGGACGACATTTTAGGGAATTGTGATAGCCATGTCGTGAGCACTTATCATGCGGAGAGAAAAATAATGAACTTAGTTTTAGTAGTTTTTCGTTTATTGTTAAATTTAGAAAATTATTGTGCAAAAGCTTCAAGTTGCGTTTTAGCCTCCTTTTATTTTGTGTCAGTGTCATGTCAGGCTGTCAGTTGATAAGACGCACTATGCATGAACAGTTTATTGAGAGTTCTATTTCATTGCTCGAAACTTTTTCTGTAATCTTCATGGTTCTGGCTGGTTGCAAAAACTTAGTGGTAGGTAATCTTTTTAGCATTCATCAGTAATCATCAGACAATCTGCAACATTTGCAACACGAAGGTTGAATTTGAAGTTGAAAGCCCCACTGGAGCACTGGTCATGCACGTTTTAACAAGTTGCTGATGAAAATTGCTGCAATATAACAATAAAATCAGCCACGTAATTTTTTGCAATGTTCGTATGATGGATGATAGACCCCAATGTCAACTTTGAGACGAGTAAAAATACTGCTCTTTAAATTTGGCGTAAGATATGTTGCAAAAAATTATAAACAAAATGGGGACCCTATAGCTTCTGCCAAATTATTGCCGAGAGTGGACAAACGAAACCAAAATGCCTGAGACTTCACTTCCTGTAACTTCAATGCGAACCCATTTTCACTCATGTTTTTGGGTAGCATTGAACAATGGCAAAAGGGGCAAACTGCAATATGATTATTATTATTGTTTCCTTGAATTGCAAATGAGTTGTGCGAGCTTCAATGTTATTGCTAAATTATAATTATTCTTTTTATATGCGAGCTTTTTAGAAGCTTATGTAAGTACCTATAAACGTTAGATGCATGTATGTGTATAGGTATATATTATTATCGTTAATACATACGTATACGCAAAAATACTCAATCATAGGTTAAAAATTCCAGTTTTTAGGAAGTCATGAGAATTTTTTTCTGTTATAACGAATACTGTGAAACCCTCTTCATTATCATCATCATGAAACAAAAGGCATTTATCCTTTTCTCAGTCAAGTTCAATGTTTCTCGCAACCTTTCGTCTCATCGCTTCCCAATTAGATATTCTACAATAAGAAATAAGTGTGTACTTGACTTCTAGGAACCATTATATGTAAAATTGATACGGGGTGCAGTACAATAAATCAGTATTGACAAATGTAGGTAGTGATTTTTTCTAAATGAGGAGGTGTCGCTGTAGTCGGTAAACATAGTCAAAGACATTTATTTATTCCAGTAGACGATAGAAAATATTATGCATATTACGTGCCTGCGTGACTCACATAAGACATTCACTAAAAATGTCTTGACTCTTGACGGTAATTGCTAATTGTTAGGATGATGACGAACGGCTCAACCTAACACTGACTACCTGACTGTAACTGAAAATAAAGCTGAAAAAGGTGCATACAAAAAGTGTTAGGTAAGCCTTGATCACGGTAGCACTTACGTTTACATGAGTTTGTTTATATAGCAAACAAATTTAATTAAATCACACACTTTAGTTACACAGAGTAGTTAAAATGCATGGCACATCCTCGAAATATGAAACATTTACTTTGAAGTTGGCATGTGACTATTCAGATCTATAGTAGATAGTACTGATAACGTACATTAAATTTTATATGGCAAGCTCCTCATAGTGAATGTTATAGTATTCTTTCCTTATCAATGATAAGACACCGATCAAAAAACGATAGACATCAGAAACGAAGTTTAAAGCCCGAAAAAGTGTTTGGTTTCATGGTTGATGCTGATGATGCATAAGAATATACATTTGGACGTTTCCATCCTCGTAATGCACCATGTAAAAAGTCAAATTTTTGACACTTGTTTGATCATTTCAACAAAACTTTGCGTTTGATTTGATGAGTGAGATCCGATTGAAGTCACCACTGCAATACTATGGACACCGAGACTTTTTGCTTTTATTTATGGCTGACTCCAATCATCAATTCAATCATTCACAGAAAACATATCATCAGTAGTTTTCGGTAGACCGCAGAGATGAAAATTTGAATGGAAACCTACTGCCGGCTCAAATACACAAGTGCGAGAAAACCATGTCTAAGGCTTCGAATCGAATTTTTGTGTCCCAGTCTCTTATTCTTGAAGTTGATGAAACTGCAACTAATAATACAACAGCAGTAATGATTACAGGCAATGAACACATTTCGGATAAGTCTGACTGTAATTCCTCGAAAACGGGATGGTTGATGGTGAGCCTAGTCTTCATCGCAAATTTTCTCGTTTTTGGATTTTTCAAATCCCTGGGAATGCTGACTAAAATCTTGAACAAAGAATTCGATGCAACAATGAACGTGTACATTCTCATGTGCATCACATATTCGCTCAACTGTGCAGCAGGTAACTATAATCAAGATGAAATCAATCATACAAATCAAAGACATCTTGTCATTTTCCTGAATTGTTTGAACGAATGAATGAGACAAAGACATGATGATATGAATCGTGTTTGGTTATATATTATGTACATAATATATATTTATTGATATTCAGTATGAGCATTTAGCGGCACGAGTCTCAATATTTCCCTCAAACAATTTCATGCAAATTTAAAGTCATAAATAAAGTGTCAACCTTTACTGTCTGTTTTATTACATTACATTACCATCATGGTAGCACTACGTATGTACTACTAGTAGTGGCACTATACTTATCTGTTTGCTTCTTACTTGGTGTTGAACAGGTCCCTTATCATGTTATCTTACGAGACGATACACTGCGAGAAATATAGCATTTCTTGGCACATCATTGGTAACGTGCGGCTTGATTCTGAGTTGGTTCGCGCAGTCTCTCACGTTCCTTTACTTCTCGTAATGATTTTAACATTTTTTACTTCAGAAGGAGAAAGTTGAAATTAAAAAAAAAATGTTTACAAGCTCAAAATTTTTGACACAGAGTCGGAGTATTCACTGGAATAGGTTCGGGATTGCATTATCCTACAGGTGTGATTTTGGTGAGTAACTACTTCACAGGCACGAAAAATGCAGCGATCGCGAACGCTATGGTTGTATCGGGGAGCCCCATCGGAGGCATGATCATGCCATTTGTCATTTCATTCTTGTCGGAACTGTATACGTCAAGGTCAGTGTTATATTTTAGACTCACCTACTATTACATACCTGATCTTGTGAATTCATTAACAAGCCACGTGCATACTCTCTTTTCAGTTTTAAATCTGCATTTTTATCATGAATTAATTTTAGAGGGGCATTCCTCATTATTGGAGGCGTCATGATGCATGCTGTGTTATGTGTCAGATCCTTTCGGCAACCGGAAGCAAACAGACTAGCAGTAACGGGTTCAAACATTCACACTCCTCCTCCGTCACCTTCTTCACAAAGTCATGGCCAACGTATTGACTCATATGGAGAAAGTGAAGATGTTTCGACGGTATGATGATAACTGGAGTGGTATGCAACAGGAAATATGTACTATAGATAAAAATGATTTACTGTACCATTGAACTTGAATTATTAGATTGATGAGGACAACAATATGAAGGGTCCTCAGGTTCATTCTTGCTCTACTGGAGTATTAACTATAGCATGTATGTCATAATTTATCCTAATTCTAACAAATAATTTAGTTAAAACCAATTCAAATCAAACTCTAGTATAACTTAATTCATGTAAAACAGGCAAGAACGATCGAGGAGGAATTGATTACGGCAATTCGGCATCCGCTCAAACTGTGTTGTGCCCAAATAATCCACCTCCTCCATTTTCCTCATTGTTGGATTCAAGTGGAAATTGCAGCGAATATGGTGGGGGAAATGATAGCGCAACCAGAAGACGAGGTACAATGAATCTTCTTAACTTTAGCTGGAGCAGTAACGCAGTTGATATGGTATGCAAATGGTATGGTATGGTAATTGCAAGCATCTTTGATATCTTTTTCTATGAAAGGGATTGTTTTAATCTATTTTAGCATTGGAATTCTCATTACTCCGAAACGCCAAATGCAACTGGCTCCCAGCCTTACATTTTGGCATTGGATCATAGCTGTGTTATACTATGCCCATCCAACTCAAACACTGATGTTATCATGAAACAAAGGTATCCACATTCACAATTTTTTGAGAGTGTTAAAAGCGTCCCACTTGAAGACGCTGGAGACATCGAAGTGGACGGGCAAGCCCAGCATGTGAAGAGTCAATCGGAAAATGCCGAAAAACCTGTAAAACCTTGGAAGTTTATTTCCCCTCTGGGGGATCCAATTTATGTCTTCCTTTTAATATCCAACACTGCAACTGCAATTTCCACAGCAAATATATACCTCATGGTGTCTCAACTGGTTGATGAGTCTGATGATAATTACAAGAAAACCAGCCTAATCTACCTGTTGATCTCTTCGGCCGATCTCTCCGGAAGAATAATTGGGGCTTTCTTATGTGATAAAAAACTGATTCCCCCATCAGTTATTTACGCAATTGGATTAGTCTGTGCTGGAATCAGTAGCTCTTTACTTGCCACTCTCACCAATTTTGTGCATTTGTGCGTAGGAACGTTTGTATATGGGATGTCATCGGGATTTCACGTTGGAATTTACGGACTTCTCCTTACAAACATTGTGGGACTGGAGAAAATTCATGCAGGATATGGAATTTCCATGTTCATAAATGGGTATTAGTTTTATTGCCCTACAACTGCATACTCTTATTTGCTATTTAGATAATGTATCTGACTTTCCTTTTCAAAATTCAGAACAATTCAATGCATTGCAATATTGCTGTCTGGAAGGATGATATCAATGTACAATAAATCCTTTTCATGGCTTGCACCAATTTTTGGAGGTATTTTGGCAGGTGGGGGACTTATATGGATTTGTGGATTGCTTATATTTGCAAGAAAAAAAGACATTGTAATTGCAAGCCATCAAGAAACGCAGAATGCTGATGAAAACACCAATGTTAAAATGGAAGGTGCTAATGTTTCCAATAATAATAATGAAAATACAAATACAGCTAGTTGTACATGATTGATTAGTATGAAATTTTGTTTTTTATAAATAGCTTAAATTGATTGTGTTTTTGTCAACATTTGCTGTTTTCATTTTGTTTTCCCATTGAGCTGTATTGTATCCTACATGCATTTCAAACCTCTTCAATAATCTCTCCTCTATTCATCACTTTTGTAATGAATTTGACATCATGATAATGTGGGACCGTCTTTCAGTGAACACGATGCCGGTGATAAGCTCGGTAACGTAAATGGAGACATGGCGAGACTCGTTTGTCATAAGTGTCACCATGGGTTAAGCATTTTAAAGTCATTCTTTTGAACCCCAGTCATTCTGCGAGAATTGAGTACATTCTACGATTTCGACCTATCAAAAGATCAATAACTAACTACCCGCTGGTTGTATTTTTGAGGATTAGGTAGTGCATTTTTGTAAACTGTACAGTACAGCTATCACTTTAATGAGTAATGAGTAATTCAAAAACACCAAAATCAATGTATTTCTTCCGCTCATACATGTTTGCCCTGTAACTGTCACTATAATTTCTCGAGGACTTTCCAATAATAATCATGAGCACGAAGATAGACCCTTGGCGTGGAATTACTTTAGAAGAATTGGCGAAACATGACGATGTGGATAAGGGCGATGCTTGGCTAGCAGTAAGAGGTCAAGCTCGATTTTGCTCAATTTTCCACTTTTTAAACCAAACTTATAATAGCCAAATTTTTACGTTTTAGTTTTTCTCTGTGCATTCTTTAATTGTCATGTTCTTTTACTCACATTTTATAGGAATTGTGTATGATGTTTCATCTTACGCAGCCAAGCATCCAGGTATGGACACAAATTTTTCTTTAAAAAATCAGTCTTGCAGCTTGCAAGCGTATATAATGGGACTAGTGTGTATTTTTATAATGCAGACATTGTAAAAAATGTTTTATTAGGTGGTGAAAGCAAGATTCGCAAATATGCTGGGAAAGATGCAACTGAAACATTTGATATGGTACTCACTACTCACTATATGCGTATTCAAAATAAGAGCAAACTTAAATCAAAATATATGTTGATTTAAAACAAATTAATTACCTGAATAAAACTAGGTCCATGCATACGTAGACCCTATGTCGATACTGAGAGGTCTACAAGTAGGAGTCTTAAAAGGTCCAAATGGTTATAAACGGAGCTGTTGTACCAGATTGAAACATTTTTTCGGCTGCTCTGGTTAACTTATACAGCTTAATCTCACATTACAATATTTATTTAGCGAATTTAGCCTTAACATAAATGAAGAAATGTTAATGATTGTGAAATTAATTTATTTGAACAATACTGCACTATTACCAGAAGGAAGGCAATACAATAAGCCCCCGCACACTTATTTCAAGCAGGACAGTATAGTTGCAACGTATGTGGTAAGTTATTAAAGCAACAATTTTACAAACTTGTGTGGTATAGGTAATATAATGTGTATGATAGTACTCCCTGATCATTTCCAGATAATAATTTCCAGGTTGAGTTCTCCCATGAATCTCAAGAGTTTGAATGGACGGTGGGCATCACAGAAAAACGCACTCTACATGTGTTCAAATGTCTTGGCAGGAAGAAAGCATGGCTATCACTTTACGACCTCCCAGAGGAGTTGAAAAATGACCAGTTGAGCATTACTTTTAGAAAAAACTACAAGCACATCCACATAACTCTTCGAAAACCAATTCCAAGTTTGTTAATTTTGCAAATTTTTTCTGCAAATATGTGGAAATCTCTAAAAAAAAATGCATTTTATTTGATGAGTGTTACTGATTCCAAAAGCATCTACTTGGGTGAAGCAACTACATGGACTGAAGATCAATGGGAAATTTGTTCAAATCACGGAGGGACATTCGAAATTTAACGCTTTTATAACATACAAGTAAGTTCCCAGTTCAAAATCCAACCCAAACCTTGTACATCAAATAAAATGAAGTGCACACGACTTGCATTTTGCAGACAGTTTAATAATTTGCATTTCACAATGTTCTTGCAGGAAATGTTTGACCCCAAATGTACTAATGTTTGGGATACAAGTCGCTTCATCTTGTAGGATAGGGATACCAATTGGGTATCATGTCGAGCTTCATCATGAAGGTTGGTTAGTATTTGCTATAATATAGTACTACTACGACCGTGTTCCTCAGTGAACATTGCTCTGGTTTTTCTAGGAATCTGTCGACCTTACACTCCTGTATGTTTTGAAATTATGACCGAAAGTCCAATTCTTCACTCCGCACGTGCGCGTGAGAAGAAGCAAATGGAAGATTTGCCGATCACAATCTTGTATTTCATGATAAAAATTTATCCTGACGGAGCTTTCACCAAACTTTTGGATGAAATTGAACCTGATGATGGGAGAGAGTTTCCAACCTTGCAAGTGAGCACACCCCATGGATATTTTGATGCCGACGAATTCCTCCACGATTTTTCAGCTTTATTTTTAATTTCTGCTGGAACAGGTATTTTATCAACAATCTATGTTATCTAGTATTGCTATCTGGCTTTTAAAATTTTACAAATTTTGAAGTTTTGCTGCATTTTACCAAGGAATTACTCCAATGACTAGAATTTTGCAGCGATTCTGGCACATGAGTGACAAATTACGAAGCAAACGAATCGTGTTCTGGCATTTTGTGCAAAGAGACTATGATCTCATTTGGAAAAAGGAATTAACTGAGCTAGAAGCGGCTGCCTCATGGTTCCGTTATTTTCCAGTTTTGACACAAGCGGATTCAAAATGGTCAGGCTTAAGGGGTCGTATCAGTCAAGATCTAATGAGCACATGCGTATCAGAGATGTGTTTAGAGAAAAGGGGGGCAAGAAAGGCTTGTATTTGCGGTCCACCTGGATTTAATTCAACTGCTGTGTCGTAAGTTAAAATGTTGTTTGAAACTCATAAAAACATTATCTGGTAAATATATAGCTATTTTCCAACGTACATTTCCATGCAGGAGTCTAGCCGGTGAGGTGCACACAGAGAACATGTTTGTCTTCTCTAATTAATCATGCCTATCATCAAGCAAGACCAAAAATAAATCATGAACAAAAGCCAAAACCAAGGATGATTTTGAAATTTAAATAATGACAAATAAATTTTAAAGTATCTTCCTCAGTCATTCACTTCACTGTGCAATTTGATTGCAATGATTTTGTGCTCATGAATAATCGTTAAATTGAGGTTGGAGGTTGGTTATTTGTAGTTCAATTTTAAAATACGGAGATGCCTGTACTGTTATACGTAATTTACCGTGTAATAGAGTTACGCATAACACAAATGCTATGTTGACAGCTAGCAACTGCGTCGTTCTAATTCGCAGAAAAAATGGGATTTTCATAGTCACCGTTATTCTTTTAATGTTTGACATTGGCTGATGGTTACTTGGAGTTTACATAACATAGCGGGCCAAACCGGCTCAAACGACCTTGGATGCACAGATGAATACTTGTTCTTTTCTTTCTTCAAAAGTGTATTTGAAAGTATGTGTACCTAATGTGCTCAAAGCAAAAACGTTAGCATGCATTACCTATACTTATATACCTTTGTAATTACATGCCATTGCCTTCTACATAAACATAATGTTTATCAGAAATTCAAACTGTAAATAGTTCTATTAAGCATGGACTATGATCTCGTAATAAGATGATTCTACAGATATATATTGACTCTACCCTCACATGATGGTGTTTAAGAGCTGCGATGTAATGAAAGTAAAAGTTGCACCGTTGTTGCTGAAGGGAGAATCATGAATGGATAATAAATGAAATTGTATAGGTATCATACCTAAAAATTAATGGAAAATGATGAGATATGCGTTACCAATTAACAGTATAATTTTTGGCCAAATTCGATTGAGCCTCATGACTCCATGATTCCTACTGCTCCACGTGTGTGAAGAGGTGTCAGAGAAGCCACCACTTGCTGCGAGGTAACTCCCCCAGTTTTATAGAAATTATTGGTTGCAATGCTTGGCGATGAGCCATTATAGCCTTTCGTAGTGCTTATGTAGCTTATTAGTTCATTAGCTCATAAAAAAATTAAAATAATAACGATGCTGACCCACACACAGTTGCATCAATCGGGCGAAGATTATCATGAAATTTACACGAAATCCCACACACTTTCTATATTTAAAATGTCATTTGAGCCAAAATGAGGAAAACCGGTTTTATAGTGTCGTTGGTTGTATACGCATGACATGTTATTACTCCTTTTATAGAACATTGTATTGGAATTATTACAGGGAAACTTCAAAACACAAATTTTTCCATTTTTCGTAAACTAATAATGTATTCTGTAAAAACATGGGAGCGATGCGGCTAGGGTTATTGAAAATCCCTTCAGTAGAGAAAATTAAATTGGACTAGAAAATAGGGGAAGTTTCCGTAGCTGGAGATTAATTGTATCCACCAGAAGAAGAAGAACGGCTACCCTGAGAGCTAAGGTCGAATTCAGCAACACGTTGAGCCCTCTCTGGGCGTCCAATCTGAAGATTTCCAGAAGAGCCTCCCGAGGAACGGCTTGGAGCATCATAACCACTGCTTGAGGGAGCACCATAAGAACTAGAAAGGGCAGAGGCGCCTGATGAAGCTTCGCTTTGAGAAATGATTTGGGAAACTCGTGACAAGATCTCGCCATCAACGAGTCCTCCAGCACTTCCACCAGAACCACCGGAGCTTCCTTCATTTTCTGAAAGAATCTGAGCTACTCTGGCAAGAAGAGCTTGATCCACATCTCCGCTACTTCCAGCAGCAACAACAGCCACTACGGCAGCTACCACAACAAGCTGGAAAACAAAAATGAGTCATTTTTTATAGATTTTTATCACCGATTTTTAAAACTATTATCTCTCAATTATGCTTTCGTTTCTGCACTTACAAATTTGAACATCTTGAATTGAAGGGTTTATCTGCTTTGCGACGAAAATCCTTTATTACGCACCTAAACTGAACTCAAGTAGAATACTGCGACCTGTAACCCCATTTCTTCCTTTTATATGCTAAGAAAATTGTGACAAAGAAATGAAAAACCATACAAGACTTTTTATTACAATCTTCGTGACCCATCGTTTTCCACTTATTAAGCAGATGACTGACACAGTATTATATTGTTTGTTAGCACCCTTATTATTGCAAGTCCTGTCCACTTTGACTTTTGCACCGTCGTTCAAAGCCTTTCCTTTTCTTCTTCACAAGTTGGTCTTGAAATCTTCTATCGCTAAAAACAATATATGCATAATACGCTTATTTGTTACTATTAGTGGAGTGAGATCTTCTGCAACGTGCATAATTATAATGATATGATGATGACCCGATGAGATAGTTGAATATATTATTACCACTTCAGTTCTGATGAATCTCTGCAAAAATAGGAAAATAGGATATCTGCCTGCTCATTTCTTGTGAATTTTAGGGCAAAAAAAGGTGAAGATTCGTTGATAAATTGCTAAGGCTGTCATCTCTCGTGAATAATTTCAGAAATTTTAAGCAAACAGCTAAAGCAAATAAAGCGTGGGTACGTGTAGGTACCAAACTACTGCTAATAATAAAACTGCAATAAAAAAGATGGCAAATCTTCAAATTACATCCAGTTTTTATAAGGTTGCAGTTATCGTAATGCGTACTTTTTATTATTTGCCTGTAAAAAACGTCTAGAAAATAGAAAAGGTGATAACTGTAACTTTTTCATATCACAGAATGATTTTGTCTAGCTTCATTTTATTGCTGAGTTGGAAGGTATGACTGTAATTAATTTAAAATAAAAACATGACATAACAATTTACAAAACTCTTTGCACGATGAACGCACTTGACATTTTGATACGATAGCTTGCCTTCATATTTAAGTGCAGTAGTTAATAGCTGAGTAGTCGTGAATTGATAAACACAATAAAACGTCAACAATTCTAATAAAAAGCTGATGATAATGAAAATGAAATCAGTGTGCTTTACTACGTGTACGATCGAAGAGACTGATTAAGTAGCAGCTTCCAAAACAAGATGTATTCTCATGCCAAGAAATGCTAACAATCAATTAGATAAACACACATTAGTTTATATTCTTAATGCGTTTTAAGTTTTATCAAAACTTGCTTTCAAGCGTTTATAAAACTAATCAGGACCAACCGGGAATTCATTTTATTTGAGTCCACGATGGAACGGAACTGAATTCGTTTCATGGTATGTGATATGACAATTGGCGCAATAAGCAATAGTCTATTTTAATTAATTGGATTTGATAATTAAAAACCACAGTAAATAATCACTTTAGAGTATGACATTGCATTAAGGCAAAAATTGAAAAGCTAATGTTATTCATTGTCAACATGTCTTGACTCATAGCAGATCGTAAATTTTTCTCTTCACAATTCGTGTAGCTCAATTGACCCTTGATTTAAAAAAAAATTGATTTGGGGATGGCATACCATATATCATGTCTAGGCATTCATACAGCTATGACTATAACACAAATGATTTGCTGGGTTTGTGCTTTGCAATTTGTGAATAGTGAATGGTACTATTGCGTGTCCAAAGTGGAACTTGAAGTTTGATATATCGTAATGCAATTCAGATTACAGAATGTTATGCAGTTGATTGGTTTATATTGTTAAAGATTTATTGTTTGCTTCGTGTGGAAAAATGAATCAACTTGGTGCTCAAATATTAAACAGTTTGTCTATGTTGCAGTTGACAAAAAGTATCTATTGATAATATTATGTGCATTTTAAAACATGCTAATGTAATAACTATTGTAACTTACCAGGTAGACTATTAAAACAAATAAAACGCATTAATATTCTGGTAGTACTGAAGGATGACAACTATATGCTTTATTAACTGAATGATGTTGTTCGCAATTTTAAGCATTATGCAAGTTCATGAGAAACATCGGGTTAGTTATGAATCATGTCTTCTAGTTAGTTAATCTTTCACGTAGAAATAATAGAGTTATAAGAAATGTTTTTTTGTGACTGGATTTATTTGCACTTTTCAGTGTACAGCAAAAACGATTAATTAACCGACTATTCAGTAAAAATAAAGATCCGATCCAACATAATACTTAATGCTTCCTAAGAGAGGGTGACTCAAAGAAACTCATTCATTACCTTCCTTAATTTATAATTCATGACTAAGGTCACAATTCATTGGTCTACCTCATTATTACCATTTTTTTCAATCGACAGTAATAATAAGTAGACCAAGATATTTTCCAGCATGCAATTGAATGTTTTTCAAGAACGTAAGTTTTGAGAAGGAGTTTAAAAAACTAGATGAGACGCGATTTCAAAGCTCTTCATGAGCTTCCTCGCAAAAGTAACAAGAGGATACAACTTATAAAATTACAATACTTTTCTGTAAATTAATTTATCGGCAAAACTGACTCCAAAAACACAACGCATTTTAATTGTATCCTCCGGAGCGGAATCCACCTGAGCCGCCAGAGCTGAGGTCAAATTCAGCAACACGTTGAGCACGTTCTGGGCGTCCAAGGCTGATTCCACTGGAACTTCCAAAGCTGGATCTGGATGGGGCTCCATATGAGCTGGAAGGTGGAGCACCATAGCTGTCGGATGGGGGAGCACCATATGAACTGGATGGAGAAGAGTATGAAGACCTGGAAGAGGCTTCACTTTGTTCAAGGATCTGAGCTACACGAGCCAAAAGTTCACTGTCAACAAACTGAGCACCGTCGTTGCCACCGTCATCATATCCTCCTCCAGAGCTGAAGCTGCTGAAACTTGGAGCTCCATAGCTGCTTGGGGGCTCAGATGCCGCCACAGCAATTAGAGCAAACAGAGCAATAACCTATATATGGAACGGAATATATCACACTTCAATTAGTGGTCGTATTTAAATAAGGGATCTCACTCAAATTTCAATCATTCAAGAAACTGCACATTATATGCCTTTTGAAAATTTCACACAGAAACTTTTACGAATCGCTTAAAGCCAGAAGTATGGCAACATATTTTTATGATTTTAAATCCAACAGCACTATCTAACAAGTAATACTCCACACTTACAATTTTATTCATGATGCAGCGTCCACTGGCACAAAACCAAATCAATGAATATACCGGTAAATCTTATTGATTTTTTCAAGACAGCACTATCATTTACCGTTGGTCTTCCACTTGGATACTGATTTACTCGGACCGTTCCTTCATTCCTTTTATATTGATTCTCTCTTCTGAGACCCTTATTGTTCGCCTTCTCAGGGAAAGAATTTTAAGGTCCTGGCAGTCCACAGAAAGAGCCTTAGAATATAGTATTCACTAATGAATGTTCAGAGTCATTATTACAGTGTGTGTAAAAAACAGTATGGCCAAATTAATGTTATTATAATTATAAGCAGTCACCTTTGACTTGCCATTATCGTTGCAAAGTCTAGTCGTATCGCTTGTTCGTGGCTGTTGTTGGGTATTATTGAGTAGCAATTGTTATTTTGATGCTTTTGTAGCTATTATTATTATATTAATGCTATTATTATTAAAATACACACATTCGAACGCGTAAAAAATATGTATGTATACACACTTTTGCATCGAAGTTCAAGTGTACATGCATATATGTATTTGGTTTATCCGAGCTCATCGCGTCCAAGAAGACCTTACATTATCAATCGACATCATCCTCATCAGTGCTTGTTTATTATGGAATATTATTATGATTCTAAAGTAGTTTAGGTAGGCCAAACCCATTATCTCCATCGTCGTAATAAGAAAAATATAGTTAAAGGGTTCTTTGGGATGGTTTGGCATGGTGTCTCTTGCTTTATAATGCTTGCTCGAGAGAAGAGTACTTATAAAAGTCAGCTATAGGCACATACAATTGCTTGCCATTAAGTACTATTGTCGGTAAAAAGGCACCCATTCTATTTGTTACTTTGAATTCACTGATGCAAGTGATGCATTTATTCCACTTTTTACATGATTGTTATTATATAATAATCGGTAGAGCATGATGATATAGATGATACCTTTGTTGATAATATTGATAAAGGCATTATTATTGAAAACTCCCCTCATTTTTATCATCATTCCTCTATAGAGGGGCGGCATAATCTGAAGCTATACAGAAAAACAATGGCACTTGCGATCTTGCAAATCTTGCGATTGCTCGCACATATAAATGAAAGTTGTGTGTTGTGTGCAAATATGTTCCATAATTGACTTTGTCTTAGTAGATACAGTATGCGTGTGACACAAGCGGATTTGTATCAGGTGGTGAAAATCACACCGCACTACGTGATGTCACATAATTGCTTCTAGAGTAAATATTTATGTGGTCAATTACAATTAGTCACGTATTTAGCAAGTATGTGCAGCGGTACATACATTTTTTCAGGAATATTACTGGCGCTTTGGCCTCGCCTCTTTACTACATAAATTGAAGAGCATCATAAAATGTAGCTGGGGTATCATTGGAGAATGATATCAATTAAAAACGCACGAAATGTAGCGAGATGATGTTTGTTTATTCGCGTGTGTGTCTTTATTCTGATTGTTTATGATTTTTTCTTACGTTTTTAATGTTTTCAAATAAGCTCAAAGTTAGGTATGCTTCAAAGTGCATTCCTGTTTGCGTGTGTGAACCAATAAACTCACGATAAAGGTTACGGCGACCACGGAGGAATGAGACTTGTTGCTGGCCCTAAATTCCACAAAAGGGAAGGATGAAATGACGAAATTTTCAAGTTATTAAAAGTCAGAGAGAAGTGATAATGCAAGTCGATAAACAAGGTTATTGGTAGGTAGGTGGTGGTTTGTAGTTGTTGTTTTTTCAAATACATAAATATAAAAATGACTTATATAGTACCATTACGCACAAGAACGAAACCTTTTTGATTTTGACCCTTTCTATCATAATAATAATAATATTGTTTCCCCTATTACGATGCATAGATATAAAAGTGTAACATAATGAATGACCAACCAAAGAGCTATTAGTCAGAGTATAATTATAAGCGTCTTTGACATGCGTATCTTAAGAACATCATTGTTATCATCATCAACAATGTAAATGCATGTATACTCGTCTTCTTCATTATCGCGACTTATTACACCCTTGTCAATCTTATTGTGACTCGTCGTAAAAAGCTTCTAGTTAACTGTCAGACACTGATATAGGGACAATATTGCATCTTATGGCAATACGGTGTCATTATTCATGCATAATATTCTTCATAATCTTTTTGCTTATGGCGATCGGATCGATTGTATTTCAATCATTTCAAGATCAACTCATTATCATATTTGAATAAATAGGACAAATCTAATAAGCAGAAAAGAATCAAAGTAAGACAAATGAAGATGTGCCAAGTTAAAGTTTGTGGAATGTCGATATAAACTTATTTACATGCATTTTTTTACTTGGCCTGTTTTTATTTAAAGTTAAACCTTCATTTTACACAGTTACGCAAACGAGGTTTTGCAGTTGTTGACAATGGTGTTGGACGTGACATTGTAAAAAAAGTGATGACATTTATATTGAAATTATAATAATGCGTAAAGGTTTTTTTCTGAATTTAAAATCATTAATTATTTAGTTTTTTTCCTTGCAGCTTTGGGGTGTAAAATGATAGGATATATATATTCTTAGACTATATTAAAGGAACGCTGTTTGCGAACAGAAAAATATACCTACCAAGAGTATTTGGTTTGCACGCGTTTGTTTTCTACTCGTTATCTCATGGAGATTTTGAACAGTCAAGAGCAATTAATATCAATGTAGATGATATTCATTATATTCAAGCATCACATTTTTCAGGATAATTATATGCCCTGTGAACCAAAAGAAATGGCTTATATGAATAATATTTATCTACCCAAAATAATATGATTATTTTAGCCTAAATATTAGTCATCAAGGTATCCACTTTCTTTACCTTATAATCCTATAATATGTCACTAACTTTTAGTCCTGCTGTTGTGTCAAATTTTTCAAGATAAGTCAAAAGGTGTGTACAATGGTGGTCCTCCTGGCACTGGTAACTGGCGTCTTTAATGCGGCATGTTGCGTTTCCCAACAGAATCATAGAACCATATAGACCCGACCAACCCAAAGACCTTCTCGTAACCTGATGAATTATTTGAAATGTGTGCGACATTGTTGTTTTTATTGGTTTTGCTACTTTATTTTTGGTCATTGTTGCTAATTTGTTCGTTAATGGGCCATAAATGACTTTATGTGGTACTCATGCGTGAATATTGCGTCCATTGTGTAGTAGGATGATCTTCCCAAGAAAATGAACCATCTATTTTACAGGCTATAAAAGGATGGGTCACTTTGTTTTCCTATCCTTCTGCATGTTTTTTAATTGCAATTTATGGCTTAATACAATCAGCCACGGTAATAATGAATGGTTTGCATTTCAAATGTGCATAGTATATTTAAATGAAACACAGAAGTTTAAAATACAAGTTGCAGATTGCTTTTGGTTGTGGCAAGTGCAGATTGTATATCACTCATTTGTGTATTTTATTCTTTCGGTAATTTTACCTTTATCTCTAGTTGTGGCATGTCTCCAGATTTCATGCGAAGGTATGTGTGGCGGTATGCTTACAACCTATTGTTATTGTTCTTAACATTTTTTGAAAGATGGGAGACATTTATCTTCGTTCAGAAGTAAGCCATGCTGATGCGTATGAAGAACATAAATCAAGAGTTCAACTATGGACGTGCGTGATGTAATGCACTGTGAAAGAATGCGAATAATGCAATATTATGCTATGTACAGAAAAGTAACGCACAGAAAGATTTATTCAATTAATAAAACGTAGTACTGTACTTACGTTTTTCGCCGTGATTTGTTTGTGATATAAACAGTACAACAAAATGGCTAATTAACAATGTTAATGGTTGATGTGTGCGTGCCCAATATATTACATTAATGTCATTAATGTGGAATCGCACGGCTACCTGCATGACGCCTAATGAATAGAAAAAATCCATTCACACTCTGTGACATTTTCGATGATCATTCGTAATGTTAGAGAGTAACAAAGACATTATAAAAGAACAAGGCATGACATTTTTAAACATATAGAGATTTCTATATAGTGATGAAAGTTAAATGATTTGTGAAAACCTTAATTGCATTCTCATAGGTCAGTGGCAAGGGTAAAATGAAAATAAACAGTCTAGTTTTAACTTAGAATTGTCTGGCAAGATGATTAGTGAACACAGTACATCATTATATCTGCAAATTGCAACATAACTTGCCAACACCTTCTCATTATGTTCGTTTTTTATAGAATAAATTGTCGATATCAGTCAATTCTAAAACTCTTTATTGTTTGAATCAGAAACAGTTAGAATGTCCCATGAATAATCTTAAATACTATTAGAAAAAGATCAGATGCATGTAAATAAAAATTCTTCTCTATTTAGTCGTTTAGTTTTACTGATATGATTGATTATAGATAAATCAAACAGTTTTTGATAACAAGGTTAAATCATTCTAAATTACATAATTCTGTCATCTACATATCATCCACAGCTATAGTTTTCAGGAAGAAGTGTTAGTGGATATGTGATAGTGTGTTGTAGAGATGCTTACAGTTCATCTTGATACCCAAATGCAACGAGTCTCAATAACTAAAAATAGATTAGTTTTAGTATCTGTGTTAATGAGCGTTTATTCAATTTGCTATAATACTTAAACTTAATAGTGTGTTTTTGTTGTTCATTAGATTTTTCTGGATTTTTTACACATTACATCCTATCAATGGCTCTAAAAAAACTTGTTACTTGGGCTAAATTAGTAATAAAAGCATAAGGTGAATTGTTACTTCAACAAAACAAAAATCCTTTCATGATTTTGAGATTGATGTTTTGTCAATGTCATTTGAAAGGTACACATTACGTTATACCAAGTACATAATATACAATATGGAGTTGTCATTATTACTATTGATCATGTATATAGATATATAGCGGAATAATACTAAAGTTGTGCGAATCGCAGTATGCATTCCATGAATCGTTTACTTACCATTCGCAAGCTAAGGAGAGAATTTTTTGTTAACTTCCTATTCCTTTTTGTACACCGATTCATTTATTAAATGTAGTTATCATAGATTCTCAAATTATACTATTTTGATAAGGTGAACCTTGAATTATAATACAAATCATTCATCATATCAATATCCACTATGTCACATTTATAAAATTTCAAAACTGCCATTGATTTAAAATTGAGTAACATCAGACCAAAACTGCATTTGGCTTGCATGTAAAATTGGCTACAAAGTATGCATGCACTACATACAACACAGATGAAGATTTATCGATGATGATGATCATACTTCAATTCGGCCTTGTACTCTTGACAGTACGGAGACTTCTTTTTGGTAGATGCATTAATGGCTCTGATTTTGATAATACCAAAAAGTGCATTCTAGCTTTACATCGAATTCATTATGGCAAAAAGGAACAAAAGACACCACTTTAGCATCACCATTACCCTGACTTCTCATAACAAAACAATAGGTTATGAATCTTTTCATTAGCCACACAGCTAACATGCCATCGCTCTTGAATGGCATCGCATTAGGTAATATTAGACATGTCATTCAACGTTAATAGTGAAGGTAGTTTTTGTATGCATCGAATTTGTTGAACTTCATCCCTACACTAGTATTTTTCATTAGAAGATTTGATTTGATTACTATACTTAGTCCTTACATCAAGTACCTGTCATGTCATGTCAAACAATTCAGGACGAAATAGGAACTGAACATTCAACTATAATCAGTTTCAAATTTCAATCACATAAGCCCACCATCAAGACAACATATTATTATGATGAAGAAAACATTTAAATTTGCCCACAATCGTGTACCTAATAAAAGTATTCAGACATGTGCGAATCGGTTCATATCTCACCTATCCAGACCAAACTCAATCCTTTGCTCTAAAGGAAACTTTTTCAATTTCAAACCGATTAGACGCACATTTTTTCATTGATTCATAAACAAATTCGAGCTCAGAAGCTCATACCGAACTATCAGTTGTTCGGTATGTGCGATAGCCAGAAAAGTTATTACATGCTCATATTTTTGATGCAGAAAAAATAATCCTTTGCATATTTGCAGCCAAGTGACAAGTTTTCAGCATAATCTCATAAAAACCTTCAAGTTTACGCTAATTTGACTAGGACAACCTAATGCAACTTCATGTTACATACAGAACATAGCATGTGATTCTTGCACTCATCATCATTACCTGTAGCAATCTAGAATAATAGTATAATTATTATGATTTTGATAATTTTATAGCGATTATTGTTCATGGAACCATTACAAAGGACGTGTGTTACGAACAAATTTTTTTCTTGTTCGATGAATTGTCAAACGCAGGCAATCAAAATATTATGATTTAACCCCCTTTTGTCCATTGTTGTCCATTCGTATGGGTAAGCAAAGTACAAATACGATTTTGATAAGAAGCCAAAATGAAGCCACAAATGCCTATTTCTGATTTATTCTGACCAACAAAGGCACTCATAGGACTATCAATTCGCATTCTAATACTTCTGATTCGCGTTTACTTTGTATGTGATAAAGCATATGTAACCATTTTTATCAACATTTAATAAAATGAAGATTGTACAAAGCTGTTCAATTTTCCATGCTCATACAATTATTATTGCCATTATTTTATCTATCTCGGTAAATATTATTTACCAAAAACAATTATACGCTCATGCTTGCTTCTGAAGAAGCTTTCGGAATCATATATTTATGTACTTTACTTAATGCACTTTATAAGGTCTTCTAGATGTAACTGTCGTGGCCATAAAATAATTTTTTTTATAATAGTCGTTGTATGTATTATGTTTGTGAATGTAGCTTTATTTACATATTATTGGAACTACGACGGAATTGTCTAAATAATGCATACTATATTATTCAGCAAATCCAATTGGCGTCGCAAATTCAGGGTCCTGGGTTCCATTTTATAAAAATTGAAAGGGCAACAAAATAGGCGTAATCGACCATTTTGAATATAAAATTAATTGAATAATTTACATTGTTAATAAATTTAAGAACATAAAAAAAGAAATTGTGTACGCCACAAAAAGCACATTAGTACTATTTATTCATGGCAAATAAAGAAACTAGGTATTCCCCTGAACTGATGCTAATATGTTGTGCGATACATGAGATATTTGTCGCTTCGCATAATTTTATTTTGCTTCGAAAACTTCTGCTTTGATGTAAAACGAATTCTGTAAGCCGTAGCCGCTAATACTCAAAATACTGTTTCACATCTTACCAAAATCTTCGTTGAAACTTGAAAACGCAAACTCATTTTTACGTACTTTATTTTTTATTCTGTTTTTATCCTGATGTACTCTATGTAAGAAAATCAAACATTTTTTAAACTTGTAAATCTACCAAGACATTTCAGGTAAGCCCTTCAGCGTTATGGAGAATCATTCATCAAGAGCTAAACTGCTGTGTGTTGACCGACATTGAACCACAAAATTTTTCATGATTTAGCAAGATACGGGTCTATTGAAACAGAAAGTAATAAAAATCTATAAGATCAAACGCGTCTTCGTGATTTTTTGTTACGAAAGTTATGAATATAGTACAATCTATAGTTTGATCAACGATTAAATAGTTATGCAACAACTTTACCACGTTTGCATCTAACCAATGATACCAGATTTCTTTAACATTATTGCTCAATCCTGAGCATTCCAATTTCAGATAGTCCAGAAAAGAGATAAAATGAACATGCTTTCAGATTGAGTCCACTCTTCCTTCATAAATCCATCACACCAAAGCTTACTGGAAAAAATCTTGAGTTAATATTTTACCGAATATTTTTGTGATTTATGGGCATGCACATGTAAATACCTAATGCACACAATCTCACATCGCCATCATATATCAACTTTAATTTACTTGGTTCCACTTAACAGATAGTCGTGTCTAATAATAATAAATGCAAAGAGTATATCTAGCCAAACTATTGACTTTGAGTTGGTCTCCGTAAAGTGCTTCAATATTTCACGGGGTATAGTAAAACATGAATTGCTTTTTTAAAATCTGAACTGTTCCATCTTATTTCATAATATGAGAATTAACATGTAGCACCATTATCTTATCTTGACAATCTACAAGATTATCTTTTCTAACATGTTGCATTTTATCAGAATTTCGATTTCACTTGACAAACAGTTCAAGAGGTATTTGCCCGGCCCGGCCTTTATAGTTTGTTATGCACATTTTTATTATCTATATACAAAAAATATACCTTTTGATTCATGAATTTGATTACTTGTTAACAATGCAAGGGTTAAAAAGTTCACACATACCGGCACACCACAAAAAACGATACGATGAAACGATATTATTTGCCGTTAGTTGATTTGAACATCCCAAGAGGATTGTTTTTACAGCTTGGTATTTTAGAGTGTGCATTTATGTCAACTGTACTCAAAATTAACATGAATGTTGGTTTAATATCCAAAGAAAACTGATAAATATTTTCAGCTCAAAAATAAGTGTACCTCAATATTATTGAAAGAGAATACATGAATTTATTTAGAAATAACCAGTAAATGTCAAGCACATGGTTCAATAGTCCATGTAGCCTCTTCCTCAGTCTGTGACGATGACGTGTGTGACATTTATGCAAGTACTTTGTACTTTTTCCTTCCTTGGTTGATACTTTATTTAAGATTTGCAAAGCACATGGTTCAGCTCATTGATCTTCAAAATCAACTTTGAGTACTTTTAAAGTAAGCTGCATGTATAAATATATGCACTACGCACCCAATAACTTAACTTAATGTTCAAACCACGACAGCAGAACATGCATTGAAGCATTAAAATATCATAAAGTTATATTTATATTGTCATTCATTTTTTCAAGTCAGTAACAAGATGCACTTTGAATTATCAAAATAGTTAAGAAAAGTGTAAAGTAGGTGATATGCGTCACATCCACACGACACACTTACTGAGGATGTTTCCAGTTGCCAATAATGCATTCCAGGATTGAGTATTCTTAAGTTCAATCTTATTAATGGTTTATGAGCAATTTCTTAAAACAGCCTCCTTCACTCACGCATTCGTCACATTCTCATTTCATGTCCAAGTAGTTCATCCTTGCATCAATCAAAGGATTCTTAAAACGGAATGGATACACGGAGAGAAGCACTCTTCAAAGTCGTGATAAATAATATGAGATAAGTTATGAGACCTCGGTCGTGGTGGATTAAATCGATGGTTAAAAAATGCATACTAAATTTCATGTGTCTACGCACACACATTACATGGCATTTCATGGCAAGCAATGGTAAGTATAGACTTTTTCGTTATGTATATTATGAGTGTATATTTACATGAGCGTCACATAAAACGGGGATCCCATTAGTAGAAGCGTTCTCAACAAAATCTGTTAAACTTTATTTAGGTAATATCTAAGGATGAAGAGGTTCCAAAAGTCCAAGTCACCAAAAAGTAGGCAGCTACATAATGTACAGACAACGGCATTGCTATGCTTTTATTCACGTTTGTAAAAAGAATATAAATTATTGTGTGCACTGTGTACCCAGCCATCGTTCATCTTCATCACATTATCGTCATTTGTCACAAACTTTGAACGCCCACCCAACCAGCGATCATACATATAACCAACCACCAGTA
Source organism: Willowsia nigromaculata (assembly GCA_034700605.1). Lineage (NCBI taxonomy): Eukaryota > Metazoa > Arthropoda > Collembola > Entomobryomorpha > Entomobryidae > Willowsia > Willowsia nigromaculata. The sequence goes on from JAQIXX010001030.1 coordinate 24,470, forward strand.
TTGCACAAACATAGAATCCACATTTTTCCAGATGGAATGGATGAAAGACCTTTTTCGTCATCGTCATTGCTTACAACATCGGTATATCATCATTTCCAATCAGCTACACACCATTAGTTGAGTCGAGTTTAATACAAGGTGCAAGGGGTTACATATATGCACGGTTTTATCAACACGAGCAGAGTGTGCAACTGCCTCCAATATTATTTTATCACCAATTTCAGACTTATTGAATAAGTGCTTTAACAGCAAAGCCTATCTCTATATCAATTTACTTTTTATGCTTAGATTTTACAGAAGGAAAAAGGTTCTGGAGTGGGAAGATAAATTGACTGAAACAAACCATCAATCCACTTAAATGTGTCCTGCACATTGAAGCGAACTGGATCAAAACTGAGAGGCGGAAAGTGGAAGTCGATTGAGTTTTAGTGAAAATTAATGAGCAGAAATTGCAATTTTCTGCCAATTTTGCATGCAAGTTGTGCCGTTTCGTTCGGTGACTGTATTTTCTCTGTACTAATAGCCAAACAGCTTGGCTTGGTGTTAAACCGGAAACTGGTAGGTAATCATTAAATTCAAAGACATTTTCATTTGAGTGCATCATTTGTTTTTGCGTTTACATCCTACACAATATACGTTACTTTATGTGTGCGTTTTATTTGTTTGTTTTTAGATAATTGACACCCGATTGTAGCAAATTATTAGTACCTCATGATGCAGCTACTTATTTCAGCGTTTTTGACCATCCTCTTTGCCATCCCCACATTAACGTTATTCACGTTGGGGTTATTCCACAAAATATTTGGAGTGCGTCAAAAGTACAAGGATTTCCTCCTCTTTATCTTCGAAAAAGGGCGACAAAAAATTGAAAAGTCTCAGCGTCATCAGCACCCTGACTTGGTGACACCGAGCCCTGAAACGGATGATGACGATGAGAACTATAATTATACCCCAATCTACAAGGAACATGACGAGCAAAATCCAGACTTTGAATTTTCCGACAGCTTTGACATGATTACTTCAGGGATTCAGGCAATCGTTCAAGATCAAGTCACCCATCGTTTTGAGGCTGAAGAGTTGCACTCATGGAATCTCCTCACAAGAACCAATCATGGATACGAATTTATTTCTATTCGATTGACATTAATTTGGATCCTTGGATTCTACATCCGATATTTCATCCTCCTTCCCCTACGTGTATGCATTTTATTCTTGGCAACTTTAACACTAACACTTCTGACCGGCCTTGTTGGACTTGTGCCCAGGCGCTTTGGAAAGGTAAAGAAGGCCCTCAATGATTGGGCATGCAAATTCAGTTTCCGTCTCTTATCTCGCGTGTTCTCTGCAATAATTACCTACCATGATGAAGAGTACAAACCCAGTGGAAATGGAATTTGCGTTGCAAATCATACATCACCAATTGACGTGGTAATGCTGTCTTGCAACACTACTTTCTCCCTGATTGGTCAAAGCCATGGAGGATTCCTTGGAGTTTTGCAACGTGCCCTAGCTCGCGCTTCTCCTCACATTTGGTTCGACCGTACCGAGATGAAGGATCGTGCTGCAGTTGCCAGAAGACTGAAGGAACACGCCCATGATCCCGCAAAACCACCAATTCTCATCTTCCCCGAGGGCACATGCATCAACAATAGTGCAGTTATGCAATTCAAGAAAGGGTCATTTGAGGTAGATTCAGTCATTTACCCTGTTGCAATCAAGTACGATCCAAGATTCGGTGACGCATTCTGGAATTCCAGCAAGCACGGCATGCTTCATTACATCTATAGAATGATGACATCTTGGGCTATTGTTTGTGACGTGTGGTACCTCCCACCAATGTATCGAATGGAAGGTGAATCTGCGGTGGGATTCGCGAAAAGAGTAAAAGCAGAAATCGCGTACAAAGGAGGACTCATAGACTTGGATTGGGATGGAGGACTCAAGAGAGCCCCTGTAAAGCGGGAGTGGAAGGAAATGCAACAAAAGGAGTATGCAACTAAGATCATTAATAACAACCATTCTGACAGCGATGATGACAATTGTAATAGTAGTCCACGTTATATAAGTAGAGAGAATAGTTCAAATAGTGTAGCTGTTGAAAAGGAGGAATGAGTTGTAGCACTATAAAGTATCATTTCGTTATTTAAAAAGATGTTATTTATTGCAGAATAGTAGTGAGACTCTTGATAGGTGTGTATTTAGGACGAAGGGGTGGGGTGACATGAATGTGTTAATTATTGATTTCACTTATTATTGGATGCTTTAAAAGGTATGCGTATATAATTAGTAAGTGTGATAGCGTGCGTGGCATTTGTTATACCAAACTTTATGTACATTATTCCAGTATATTTTTTTTTGTTTTTTTTTTTCTGCAAAAACCATTGTTGTTCAACTAACAATATGTAGTAAAAGATACTACAATAACTACAACATGAAAATATTCAACGTTAGGTTTAGGAAGGTCGTGATACTTAAAGACTTTATTTAATTTAGTCAAGTTGAAATACTTTAAGATTAATTATTACAGACAAATCGACTGAACTCTTGTTATATATTTATATACCAAATGCAAATATCAACTCAAGTACACAAAAGCAAGCATTTTGTAGTCATTATTATTCATTACCGCATAAGATATTGTTACCTTTACCGATTGTTATTGTTATTTTTCTGATCCTTTCTCAATAAAAGTATTGACAAACAATTAAAAATTCATATAAAAAAGCTGGTTGTTGACATTAATGCTTGTTATTCGACAGTAAACATAAATTATCATTTGTCATATTGCATTTAGAATTAAAACGATTCATGCGTACGATATGCGTTTCGTTTTCGTTTTAAAGTTAGTTCCTGTTTGGTTGGTTGTACGAGCAAATATTGAACGCACACGTGCGAATTGCCACCCTAAAAATTGCGTGTGTCCTTTTTGTACACCCCTGTGATGGAATTTAATCAATTCATTTGATCCACACCTGTGACATCAATGTTTTCAGGTATTCTTGTGTCAAATATACTGTCAAGTTTTGAGGGATGACATAATATTCATTTTACTGCACGATAAATATATATCGTATAGCCTCCACTCTCCACTTGTGCAATTTTTTACGTGGGTAAATGCTAGTTCAGCAGTTTTAAGACGCAATGTATTTATTTACTCCAATCATGAAATGCCAACGCGGTTAATCACAGAAACTAATTGCTTGTTACATCAGTGTAGGGAAGAACCACGTGGCCATGACATGCATTTTCCATAAAATAGATGATTGAAGAAAAACCTATTCGTGGAGATGGCGTGCCCCACATGTGAACTCATTATTGCTCATCTCGGTGATTAATGCGCAAATTAATAGCAGCCAAATGAAGTTATTCAACGTTTCCTTCTCTTTAAATGAAAAAAGTCGACAAGTCGACAATACGATGACCACGAAGAAATGACACAACATATCATACCAAGTTTACGGATATTTCTACACATTGAATATTTAATATGACGAACTTATTCTTGAACTTAACAATTTTTTTCATTTGCGAACCAATTTGGTTGGTCTGGTGTTGCATATTTTTGTTCAACCGTGGTGGATACACTTTTTCTTATTCGATTGTCGAGTTGGAGTTTGAATAAGCAGATGAAGAGGAAGAGGGCAAGTATGCCAGTAACCTTTGATATTATGGACTGCCCTACGCAATTCCCTCTCACATTTTTCTATTTTAATTAAGTTGATGAAATTTCAAAGAAATGTTGATCATCTTTTGTATGGTTGATATAAGCAGTCTCGGTATTCTGTTATTTAATTTCTCAGACCAAAATACCATTTTAAAATAAGACGAAGATTTCAGCTCAGGCCCAACGAAACATTCATAAGCATATTTTGTGCTGTTATCCGTCTCTCATTCATTTTTATTTATTTGCTTTATTTTATAAATTGATGAAACGAAATGTATTTGTGCACAAACTAAATCGTCTGGTTCACAGTCATGCGATATTTAGCAAACCATGAGTCATTTTTGTTTAGCATTTAGAAAAAATTCGCTCACAGCGCCACACCTAAGGATTTTTTTTGCAAACAAGAGATTGGAAAACAAATCATGAAGAACCCAAATCACTAGAACGCATTTTTTCGTGCATATCTCTAGACACATTACCTAGACGGTTGAATGTACAAAGTGCAAAGTGGAAGAACAATTAGCCAATCATGTTTATTATTAAATATATAATATTGTACGATGCATCATTATGGTTATGGTTAACAATTCTGGATGGAGAAAGTTCTTACGAGCATTTTGAAATGCGCAATACTTCATTGAGCAATTGAGTAAAACATCAGAACGAGATCAGCATCATGGAGTTTGAGGTTGGATCCAAACAAAGTTTCTATGTATGATGATAAGGGTTCCCCTGTTTGATTCATATACTATGAAATGAAAATCCAAAGAACCAAATCCGTAGGTGCGTTAATTCCACTATTACACTCTATGCATAAGCAGACAATTAACTCATACACCATAAATCACTGATTTATTGACTTCTCTCAAGGGTTAAAACTTATTGAATATTCAAAGGGCAAACTACAGTAAAAAGGTTGACATATTGGACAATAAAATAGCCTAAAAACCAGTTGTTTATACTCATTAGCATCCCCGTAAACAAAACAAAAATCGAGCAAACTTTTGCATTAACGATAATTAAATGGTGTCAATGGATTACTCCTTAAGGACAATTTTGTAATGACGATGGTTGATTATTCAAGCATTCGTAATGATTCCTATCAAATAACACGGTTATCCCTATACAAATTGAGGGGTGAAAAAGATGCCGTCACGATAACAAAACTTAAACAATACATATAAGATCATGCACTGGAATAGAAGGAAAAATCAACGCATATTTTAAAAAATTGGGTAAACAATTCCTAATTTCCGATCATTGGAGGCTCTATACAGACTAATTGGTGGTACTAGCGATCACGATGCATTCGGCCAAAAGACAAAAGTCCAAAAAGGAGTGTTTTTATTGGTTTTCTAGCAAAGAAAATTACATCGATAAAGCTCACAATTGTTCTTACATGTCCCTTATTAAATGCTTTTCTACTAAAGAGGGCAACATATGAAACACGATTCCTTGATCGTCACCAAAATAAAAGTATTTGAGAAAACCCATTTTGCAAAGTAATTCAAATAATTTGATCTAATGAAGGTTTTCATCGTGTGCACATCGCACATATTAGGCAGGTGCGTAGAAGGTTAATCAAATTTCAATGCAATTGAAACCGTGCACTCAGAACGTGTAGAATGGATAGTGTATTAATATGCCTTATAAACTATCATTACAGTAAATTGCAGTTCTTATGCAACTCAATACTCAATTTGTCTGCTAGCTTTCCAAATGCGTACTTTGAAGAACATAAATAAACAGTACATCGAGCCTTGGTCTGTTCTCTCTCATTTGTCATCATTTGTGCTGTAGAAAATGAGATTTTATCATCCATTAACACTCTGATTAGACAGATTGAAGACTTACACCACACACTGGCTACAATTATTAATTATTTACAGAAACATAAAGCACACCTCACTGAAGCAATGCTGCAAGCTAAAAGTAGCATGAAAATATGCAAGCGTAACTGTATCGAATTTTAGATTAAAATTTTACAATAGGGACAAGGTTAAAAGGTCGAAGTATTGCTTTGTTTGTAAGACAATTGTATTGACGAACGACTTTTATATCGTTTTTAGAGCCCCGATCCCATAACATGAAATTATCAATCATATTTAATTATTTTGAAAACATTCATTCCAAGCGTCCCAGAAAATTAACTTTTTTGTTTGCCCTTTGGCCATATATTGAAAGAAGTGACTACATTATGTATGCTCTTGAAATCTAATTATAGTTTGTATTGGTACTTCATTCTAATGACAGAAATTCATATAGTTTGAAGCTGCATTCTTATTTTTAAGCTCGTCTCGTTCATTGATCCTCCTAACAATGCAACTCTCCAAAAAGAATATGTTCAATTAGCAATTTAATATGCAGTTTACCTTAGTGGGCATTTAAGGTTTCAGAGTGCACACAGACCACATCAGCATCCTGGATCCTCACTCGTATAAATAAAATAGGAAAGAATAATAATGAGACGAAAGAAACTCACTCTTTTATAAAAAAAAAATTGGGATTTTAGGTGAGAATTAATGAAGCTGTGACATCTCCTCCTACAACACCGGGCCTGCTGCATAGTGTACAAAGTTTTATTTTATACTCTGTAAAATCATTTTTAGTCATGAATTTATATTGACAATTATGCAAACTCATCCTGGTGTCTGTAATTTTGTTACGCTCAACAAATTTTAATAATGCGGTGCTCAAAAGTATTTTACAACAAAACTTTTAGGAGAGACATCCCAGCCAGAAGAAGATGCATAAATGGTGATGATGAACGATTATGTGTTTTATGATGATCGTATCAATGACGCAGGATGAGTCGACCGTTTTTCATCCTTTTATCTCTGACAATGCCACATTTGCATAAGAGGAACAATAAATAAATTTTTAAAATAGGTTTTAATAATTTATCATTGCCAGCCAGCAATTGGCTCTAAAACCATTTATGTGTATTCAAGCAATAGATTACAAGGATTGTGAATTTGTTTGAAGTGGAACATCATGGTCTTCTTTGCGTTTTAAAAAGATACTACGACAGTAGAGCATTATAATCACTGATTGATAATGCATAATGATGATAGTGATATGATTGTTAATTGTTTGTTGCTTTGATTTCAATTAGAGTCCTCGCTTTTTACAGCACGGTTAAGGAGAAGGTTGCATCTGAAAGCATTTTAAAATTTGTAAATTGGTCAACTAATCCAAAGGTCACTGTTCTTGAAACAAGACTTTAGGGAAGGTAAAATCCACTCCAAGCAAAGGAATAGACAAAATAATTTTTTGTCTGAGAATAAGTATCGAGCTCCTACGCATGCAACAAAATCAGAAGTTTTTTCAACAAATATATTAACCTTGGGAGAGATCACCTTCCTTCATTAACGCTTGTTTGTACAATAGTGGACATGTACCATCATGTCATTATCTTGCGGTGTAATAAATGCTTGCTTTATGAGTATATTGTAGGGGAAGAGTTTGTAAAAAGTTTCAGTTCGCAATCGGAATGTAGTATGTACATGGTGTGCTTAGTTGCAATGTTTTACAAATATCCTGGACACTCATAATATCCATCTTAAAATATGCACGCTAATCTTTTAATTTGTATATCTTTACCTAGGAAAGCTTTAATTTTTGAAGTCGTTCTTTCCTGCATAGGAATCATCCCTCGTCATATCATACACTGGACGCCAGATCATAGTCATTTATAGTTTTACAATACATACAATCCAACTGCTATTGTTTTTCATGACAATTTTCATCAGCAACGTTTTACTTTTATGTAATGTTTACGCTTAAACATGGGACATAGCGACATGGGGCCGTTTACTTTGCTCAAATCCAAACCACTCAACCAGCGGACACAATAAAAGTATAATTAGTACTATCTCTATAATAATTATCAATTCACAATTGTCATAATATACATTTCAAATAAAACATTGGGCATATAATCCTGAATTCTAGAACTTCATTATCCCAGTAATGTTTTGCAATTTTAAATCATTAAATTAGTCCATTTACTACATAGGGATAAAAACCAATAATAATGTTGGAAAACGTAGTCTTCCCCTGAAAAAATTTACTCACATGTTACTTAAAATATTCTATCAATTAATAATTAGTCTTCCATGAAATGTGCCGAACATATCAATGCAATACAATGATGGAAACTTAAATTGGAAAGTTGTGCCATTTTTCAGTGATTCTCGACATCTGAAGACTAAATCAATGATTTAAACATCTAGATGTTGTCGGTCACCTTCAAGTTTTGATATTTATGCTAAATAATAACAATCCAAATCGATCTCTAATTTATCCCTATTTCACATAAATGTGTTTTTACACAGCAAAGGTTTTTTTATTTGGTCATTATTTAGATTTCACCATAAATTATTTAATCGCATCCTTTTCATTTACCTATATAAAGCAAATATTTGCTAAATTTCTTATTCAGTTTTCTTTCAATATCGTATCAGTTTACCCCTCGAATTTCCTATTGCTTCCGGCTACAAACACTTCATTCATAAAAATGATCAAATTTGTAAGCTTACTAATTCCAAAATCAAAAGCATCTTGTTGTACTTTTATATTACTTACACTGATCATTTTTACGTGAATTCATGTGTACACAGGCATTGGCTTCAGCAATACTGTTTTCGACAGTTTTGGTGAATGCAGAGCCTCCAGCTGAAAGACTTGAAGGAGCTAAACTAGACCCTGAACTTTTGGCACGTGTAAAGGACCTGTTGATATATGATACACCCGTTTCACAAACCCCAAATCTTTCAAATGGACACATGGCTGGATTATCCAGGGCTGAATCACCCTCTGGATCATATGGATCTCCAGGCACGGGATATGATTCAATGTCATCCTCAGCTCCCTTTGGACAGAGTGGATTTGATAGATCTTTTAATGGTGCTTCTCCAATGGAGATTTCCGGAGGGCTTTCAAACTCCTTTCCCACAAACCCTAACCGTGCACCAGCGGAAGAAGTAACATTGTCGGACCCGATTCCTGCTCCTCTTCTGTCTACTTTCGATTTATCCCCCACAGTTGAGAAGCGTTCTTAGGTAGGCAATTTTAATTGACAATGAAACTGAAATAAGGAATAATAAAAAGTATTAAGGAACGATACGAAACTAAATATCGAGTTTTTTTGTTTTGTCACAATTATTACAATATGTGGAATAGTGATCTTGAAATAAATCCTATCATATATTACATATATTAGGCTTTTTTTGATCACAAAAGAACTTCAATTTATGATTAATGTCAAAATGTCCATGCTGCACTTAAGAACTACTGACTCACCATTATAATATTCCTCTGAGATGGGTACGTATTTCCGTTTTGTATTTTCTCAGGCATTTCGTTCAGAATCCCTATATTCTCACGCTTTTTATAGCCCCTTTCATTTTTACAATTTATAATATTAAAAATCCAAAAATTCTAATTGAATTCATAAGTAAAATCCAACTATTTCCCTTATAGACGTTTACTAAATAATAACAATGAAACGAACAGCCAACTTAGACTTAGGGATTAATTTTCTACAAAAGACTAATTTAAAACGAATTAGTACAATTCAAGGTTACCGTTATTCTTATATGAAAATCTTGTCAACAGGCAATTCGATGTCATGTCGCCACTCAGCGCTATTTCATGTATAGAATGTCAATGCAACTCATTTTGACATACGTATACAAGCGTTGGTACTACTAGCTGATAAACGGACAATGACTGATGACACTATTATAATGGTCAGTAGTAAATATTCTTACAATATAACAAACAAAAAATGTGATGTAATATTCAGATCAAAATCTTCATATCATTTTTGGCAAAATAAAAGCAAATTTTCATTGAATTTTAATAATAAAAAGAAAAATAGAAGTATGTTGAATTGCATGCTTGCCTCATGATTTTATGTGCATCCATGCAGTTTCGATTGGTAAATTGTGCTAACGTTATCGTTAGTCGGAATGCCAAAAGACTATGGGTAATAAATAGTGCTTCTTTTTATTATTATGATAATTTTGTGCATGAAAGCAATGAGAAGTTCTACAATAGTTTGAAATATCTTAAGTATTTTTCATGTTATTCCCTTTTCCTATTGAGTAACGTACAGTGTGTCATGGAAAGCCAAAAATAATGTCATTCATCACCCATTCATTTTCAATTTGCTCGTTTGTGTCAAATCGCTGTTTGAATACATACATTTTACTTATTCTTCAATCCGTGAAGAAGATCGGGTTACTATCGCTCGTGTTTTGGTGCAAGGCTACTATTGTTATTATTACTTACGGTAGAAAACTTTCATTCCATTGTTGTTCCTGAACACGAAATGTGTAAACATGGTAAATCATGTATTATGCATAATTTTACAAGGATACACGATTTTTTAAAAGATTAGCTAATTGTAAGTGCCTATTATGTTGTGTTACCTTGTAGTTTGTAAAGTTATGTAATAGTGAAAAAGTTGGCGTACACACTTAGCCCAAGACAGAGGACACCTACTACAACAATGTGATGCTACGTGTGACAAACATATGTCGACCAAAGCATTAGTATATAAATTAAAAGTGCAGATATTATGTATGTCTCATCCTCATTTTTAAGTTTGGGCAACAGCAAAATGTTATAGGATGAAAGACGCGTGGTGGTACAATGTACAATTGGTAGCTTGTACAGTTGTTTCATGATCTTGTTTCAATTTTTAAAAAGTAGCTTCTGAGCACAATCTGCAACATTGCAATGCAAAATGCGATATCACAGAATTCACAGTCATTAGCTTTAGCGGTAATTATGGTATGCTATTATTGTTATGTGTTGAATGGCAGAAAAACTCCAAAGAGTCTGCGGTTGCATACTTCCCCTCGGTCTACTTTTGAAAAATCGTTTATTTGACACAGGCTTGGGAAGGAAGGATGTCATGTAAAAAGGGACACTACGCTAAGGCTCCGCTACGAGTGAAAAGCTGAAAGTAGATTTTCTTTTAATTCTCAAATAAAATAATGGATTATGGATGATTCGCTTGGTTTCCTCTGGATAAGCAATTATGATTGTCGATTGTAAAAAGTTGTGGTTTCATGGTAGCTTGATTTGTGCTACAAGAATAAGATTTTGCGTGTGGTTGCTATTATGTATGAGGTCTGTGAATTTACTCCTAAATACACTGACAATGGGCACCATCAGATTTTGAAATGTTTTTAGTCAAACATATTGGTAGTTTTACTTCTCTTCAGATTGCAAATCAATTGTGGAATTCTGCGGATTGTGTAAGTGAAGAAGTTCTATGATCCTACCACACCTTCCCTATACCCACAAGGGCCACAAGAGAGTAAATTTAATTTGAAATTGAAAGTATAAAAAATATACCGACACAGAAATGGAAGTAGCACACACAGTGCGTAAAGGTTAACGGCATCTCAGTTTCATTGTGTCTCCTATTTATACCATGCCTAACTGTCACAATGCATAATATTACTTACATATACGAATACGCATAATGTGGTCAGGTCTGATAGTTTATAACTAACTAAACACTAAGTTGTCTTGTGTTAAACAGTGTACAAGGGGACATCACTTGACCAGACATAAAATAACCGTAGTCGTTTGTCACGTTTTCTTTTTCAAAAAAATGAATGCCTCTGCATGAAGCAGCACACGGATACAAAACATTTGGCATGTGAAAAAACGTATTCACAAAAAAATCAGCTTACCTATGTCAATGTCAATAATTTTACGTGGAGTATTGACATGTGGGTATAACTCTAGTATAGTGACTGATTATTCATTTGCCAATGAATTTTCATTCACGGGATCGCAGTGTACACACACATGAGAAAAAATTTAATGATTACGCAATCATATTATTTGGCATTTAAACAGAAAAATGCTTAGTGAACTGTTAGTTAAAATACACGAACATTATATGTATGTTCTCTGTTATATATATATATATCTTGGTGGATCTCAAGTCTTATTTCGCGATAAACTTGAAAATGTAAAGGGTTATTTTTTATGGAGACAAGTTTCTCGTCAAATATTTGAAACGGTCATCATTTATCCTCTCCGCAGAAATAGAAATTTTAAAAATTAGCCAAGCATTTGTAGATGATACAAGCGAGAGGGAACGGGTATGATATTATATGGAATGCATGCGTATTGATTTTTCGAATGTATTCATGTGTTTTTTTATGAATTGGAATACTTGCAACAATATTGTAATGTTTGTAAATGCTAATAGAGTGTTATTGCTGAGAATTGTGACTTTCTTATTTGTTGTTGCAAACATAAAAGTAAATGTATGCACATAGATAATTTACTTGAAGCTTGTTTTTCCGTGATTAACAGTTGTTATTATTACTTAATCGAGAAAAACTGACAATTGCACGGTAGCACGGCTCAAAAGACAGATGAAAGAAGTTAAAAATATTTATTGCATTTCTTTATTATCAATTTAGTTAAAAATCAACTTTGAAAATCATTGTATTTAGTTGAGGTTTTGGCCAAGGCAGGTCTGGAAAATTGGCTAATACGTCAATCGTCGAAAATAAATTCAACCCGATCCCTTTACCTTATTTTATTCTTCTGATTTTTATATGGGTTGTACAAAATTGCGAACAAATATTTTGTCCTTGCTCTTGCTTGTGCCGTTCATCTAGTTCATCACTATCATCACGTCACGTTTATTTATTTCAAAACTTCTTTTTCTGAAAGCTTCTACAACACAATAAGATGCAAAAATTGCGTCATACAGTTATACTGAAACAAAATTTTCATCTTAATTATTTCGCTAAGTAGGTACTTCTGAATATCTGAATTCTTGTAATGTGCCTAATGCCATGCAAATAAAGGTGTTAAGATAATGTCAAACAAGGAAGTATTTTAGTTTAGTACCGCAGTAGTATCTACTTATCTGACAAGGCACAAAAACAGGAAGTTTTAGAGCCATGTAGTTCTCGATTTTAAGTAGTTGAGGGGCACGATTCGCAATTTAAACAAGTTCACGAATATGGTATGCGAATTTGGCCTTTCAGAATTCTGAAGAGATGGGAAGATGAATACTAAGAGGAGGAGGATATTCTTGCGGTGTAGTACAATCTTTTATTTGTGTGCTGGGGAAGTGGGGGTGTAAGTTTTCCAATGCATTATAGAGTAATGCGCTTGCAATGCTACATACTATTGATCCCAGTTTCACACATAAAAAATAAGTAAAAGGAGAGATTAAATGAAGACAGATTCTAAAAACACATCAAGGCATACGCATAGCGTAGAAGCAATTAAAGACCCTTTTCTTTGTCTAATGCTAAATACTTTAATGACGAATCAAGACAGAATGGGGCTAACAAAGTAGAAAAGTGACATTTATACCAATTTGCATTTCAACGGGTGAAGAAATTCTCATGACTATCATTATCTTAAGTCATCGTACTTGTTGAGCTGATGAGATAATAGTCTACACGGTTATGGTTATACCAAAAAAGCCAGAGAAAACATGAAATATTCATTTTCATTAGTGCAATCACATTAGATCCGTGAAAAAGGGAGGATGAATTCCTTTTACATAATTTACAAAACATGCTCACTCATGTTTATTTTTCAATGTTTTAAAATATCTTAGCCGTCTATTATGCTACTTACAAACACAAACTTATTTTATGTGTATATGAATAGACAAAAATAAACAATATTCATCAGGTGGTAATTTTGCCTTGAATTGGTCACATTCACATGGTTAACCACAACTTATTGTATATGACTCCTCAAAATGATAAATAATTATTCAGTTATATAATAACTTCAAAATGTTAAGTGCCTACAATCAGGGTGCATGCAACATGCTATACGCATGTTTGTCTAATAACTGTTGGCGTAGACAGAAAAGAAAACTATTCTTAAACCCTAAAACTCACAATGATTAATACATGCTTCATGGTTCAGTAGGGTCTCATTAGTTCTTATAAAAACACACACACCATATATGTATAATTTTAAATAGTACTAACTGCACATCTATACAATTTTGAAATAATTCATCTTTCGTTTTCTTTACTACTCGCTTAATGAATTACATGAAATCATCTTGAGCAACAACAAAAAATTTCCATCCTAGCTGCTTTGCCTTTTCTCACAACACCCAAAATTGTTAACTACTTGTCTGGCACAGGGGCTTCTGAGCTTCTGGCTCTTCTCCTTCACTACTGATTACTTGCTGCTCATGATGATTACATAAGGCATTTCTTACCTGTGTCACCACTACCAATCATCGCCGACTGTTAGGTACCACACCAATACGGTGACTTGTCTTGTCAGCGTGACGATGAAGATGACTGCTAAATATCAACAAAGAAATCAAAATTTTAATGACATGTTCCCCCAGCCCGTCTTTGATTTCATATCTTCTGCTAAATTATGAAGGTCTGTCTCTGCTGTCTACTGCTGTGATTGTATATTTATTTTTAAAAAATAATTGAACTGTAACTGTCAATATTTACAACATGTCATTATTGCGAGATGTTGAAATTTTGTAAATTAATTCATGATCATATATATCCAAAAACGAGCACTTGCACTTTACGAGCAAGAAGAACTGCAATTTTTACAACTTATAGTAGTTTAAATTCAAAAGTAGTAGTGAACTTGTTTTAATTTTTCATATTACATGACGAAAAAATAGATTCATGTAGAGAGCATTGCACTATCTCGATCTATATTGATTACGTGTAAAACCATGTTATATATTAATTTTCACATATGCACACAAGTATAAATTAGCGACATACAAGCACAATATAATGAATGTGACGAATGGACGATGGAGTAATCGGCATCTTGTATGAATAAAAGACAGGAGTTTGAATTGGATTTCCTTCAAATGAATGAATTATTAAGACTTTAAGACTATAATATACAGAATAGAAATTTCATTCAAATTCTGCACTGGTGACTTGCTAACCAACCACCAACCTTATCAATTTCAGATGTCATCAGTATTGGTTAATGCCACCGTTGAATAAACCGATTAATTGATTGCATTGAAATGCTGAATTTGCACAATCAAATGTATGCTAGCTACTACTAGAAGCTCAAGTGCATCAGAAAAATTTGAAATCAAGGAAACTGATAGCCTTTTTGGTCAGGCAAGAATGGGTATAATACTTATAAAACTTTAAGATTATGACGGAGTTGCAGTTGTCAATGCTTGCACTTTTGTTGTTTGTTGGTACTTTACAAACATTTGTAATGTTAATGGCGAGTTATAATCGTCGTCACTTGAATGAAGGTAGTAGTACTAAATATACTAAAAATAGACTTAAGGATTTAAGGATAGTCTCCCACTTATGACTTATGAAAAATGACAGGAGCGCAGCGTCTAATTGTCATCGTCAGCACACCAGGGAATATGAAAGAAGCGACAGCAACGACCAACGATCTTCATCATCATTACTCGTCACCATCATTGATATTCAAGATGTTTCACATGTCGCCGTTTTCAGCGGCAGCGTCTCACTCGACTCAGCACCTAACCTATGCAATCATACGCACATAGATGAATGAATGTAGTCCAAAACCGTTCTACTGCGTGTTGTGAACAATTCGAAAATGCAACACTGTATTGCAGCAGACTTACAAAGTTTAGGGTGTTTAAAAATGGAGGTGATAATGATTCACCATTCTTATACTTGTGTACTTACTACTTACATAACATGCGTTAACGAACATGTACTTTTACCGACTCATCACACTCATCCCATCAATGATACACAAATTTGTATTGTATGTTTGCTTGCTGTTATTTGTCATTTATTCCAATGATGAAGATAAGACTGACACAATGTCGTGCATTATTAAGGATCATTAAGGAGCCACTGAAGAAGGCACCGTATAAAAGCTGGCCCTTAGTACCGTCTTCAAGCCAGTTCAGTTCCATCTTTCACACGCCGAACAAGTAGACAAAGTTTGGTTATTTGGAAAGAAGATTTTTTTGGAATCGTTATAAAAATTTGATTGTATAAATGAAGCCTTTGGTAAGTATAGTTGCGAAGCGTTTTGTGATATAAGGTTCATTGCTTCCTTTGGATATAAACATCACTAACTATCTTTTTTAGATTATTTTTGCTGTCGCACTAGCTCTTGCGGCGGCTGAGCCTCCCGTTCAGCAATATGGAGCTCCCTCACGTATGTAAAATAGTTATAACTTTTGTGCGCTTAGTTTTTATGAAATATTAACTAATTAAATTACATCATAGGTGGAGGAGGCGGAGGTGGCGGCGGTGGATATTCTGGAGGAGGAGGAGGTGGTGGTGGGAGATCGGAAGAGCGTCGTGGTGGGGGGGGGGGGGGAAGAGGGGGAGGTGGAGGTGGCTATTCTGGAGGAGGAGGTGGAAGTCAAGGAGGAGGTGGCAGTCAAGGAGGATATTCGGGTGGCGGAGGAGGCAGCAGTGGTGGATTTGGTGGAGGGTTTTCAGGTGGCGACTCTGACTCCAATGAAGGTGCTATGATCGTAGATGAAGCACTTCTTCAGAGAGTTGCTCAGATTCTTGCTCAACAAGGTGGAGACTCTGGTTCACAGGGTGGATTCAGCTCTGGTGGTGGAGGCGGTGGATATTCACAAGGCGGAGGAGGCGGAGGGCCAAGCAGCTCTTATGGTGCTCCACAGCAAGGAGG
>JAQIXX010001031.1:0-40761 GCA_034700605.1 Willowsia nigromaculata
AATGTATGGAGAACCAAAAAGGCGGCAAATACACTTCTAAACAGAAGCGACATATCTTACCAGCCGCCTCCACTGTAACAGTCTCTCTCTAGTTGATAATTAAGAAAAGATTGTTATCATGTTGAAAATTATTTTCATAATGCACACTTGAGACGCTCATTAGTAAAGCTTAAGAGCATTATGCTTCGTTAATCAAATCCTAAGGTAATTCGCTAAAAATTAGAGCTACAGGCTAACATTATAATCTGTGAGTTGAACTGTTTTTCTTTTAGGTTTCTTCTTCCCTAGTTTTGATCTGGCTATTTACAGCAACACCATAATGCAGTTTAAAAATTCTAAATATAAAACTGGCCAAGTTTCATCAAGAAGAGAAAATCTTCAAAAAAGCCAAGCAAACCCAAAGTTGTTAAAAAGCGTTTTTGCTTTGATGTCGGCTTATTATTAGGATCTCATATAACAGCTCCATTATAATGCTCTAGTCTTTCACGAAGTTTGGTTTTTTCTCTGAATGAATGGGAGACTGGAGGGAAAGGAAAGCTATTTTGTATAAAGGTTATTTAATATTTCCAGTGACCGATCACACATCACTACGATGGCGTACAGATGGCATCATTCCTTTAATTTTTCTTAATAAAATGCACTTTCTCCGCTTTTCCCCTTTTTGATCCTAGAACTCAAAGGATTTCATCTCTCCACCCACACACAACTGACCCACTCTACAATCTTTACCAATGTTTGGCATGATTCGTTCATCATCAAAGCCAAGAGGAAAATGGAGGCGAAAAGGGGCATCATAGGAAAATGTAACTTGGCTTTCATCATACAACTACTATCTACTTCTTCCTTTCTACTTATAGTACTTATAGTAGTCTGGTCACGTCCTTCCTCTTTCTCTTCTAAATTATGCTTTGTGAAATGTAAGTTATGTCAAGCGAGAATCGGAATATGATATAGAATATAGATATATAATAGGTAGGTACACTCGCAAGTTGCATTATCATCACAATCAGATAGCATATTATCCTGAACAAGGACAACATTTAAATTTTGCATGGCGCTTTGTCTGTGGTTTTGCGGTAGTTGAATTTAAATAAAAGGCTCATTTCCCTCATTTATTTCTCTCTCATCTAACCTGACGGACCTAGATCTCCATATAATTCATATAACATACTAAACACACATGTTGATCCTGTGATCAACAAAAGACAAATGCGTTCTCCCTAGTCTCTAGTAGTACGGCGGTGGTTAGCTTCTTCTACGTGCACACACTAATCACTATCATTCATTATTCAAAACACGTGGCAAGTGCAGATCATAGATGGTAAGTCATTGTTAGAATGCTGCAGGAACTTTAACTAGACTGTGGAAATGAAAGCGTGCATGAGTTTGGATGAACAGGCAGGTTGGTCTTTCTTCACGTGTGCCTTGCTATCCATTATGTTACAATACCAAAAGGAAAGTGAAAGTACCCTTGTCAAAAAGGAGTTCAGAAAGAGGGTATACGGTATTGTTCAATGAATTTCATCAACGTTAATGTCCTTTTTCCTAAAAGTATAATTTATTTTCAATTTTAAAGCTTTAATTGCGGTAATAATTATTTAAATGGTACTTGGTCAGGTCTTACAATGATACTAAAAATTTCAGTACTTAAAAACAACCTTACTCCACGTGCTTAGATGTACGTAAACAAATAAATAAAGCGAACAAATATTCTATTTACACCAATATGGTTTGTTGCATCAAAATTGGCAGATTTAGCAAGTATTTGGCATTGCTGATTACGTTTTACTAGCCTCCTGATTTAATCTTAAACAACATTAAGCATTTGAACATATTCTGTAGTTCGTGGTACATTCGTGGTTCGGATCTGAAATAGTTGGTCTAGTTAAAGATGAAGGTTTCTCAAGAGGTACATCTGCTCATTGATGCTTCACATCGCATTGTAACAGGATATTCAAGAATTTATGCATGTACATTATGTACTTAAAATGACAAGTAATTCATTTCATTTTTTTCATCTTAATATAAACCAGACTTACTTGAAATTGAATTTTTTGCAAATCTAATTTTAGCCCAAGACTTTGACTAATGAATTTAAACTGTATATGCACTGTTACTATTTTGTAGTGTTATTTGTTTTGATTCTGACTAATAGCACGAAAAGCTTACGTCCATGCAACTGCATGCTAAATAATTAAAATATGGTTCATGGTTCTTTCATTTATGGAATCAATCAAATCACATAATAAATTTATTCTCAAATCAATGCTTTCAATTTAGTTGCTTGCTAGTTCTATTAATGCTTTCAAACCTAGCAGACACTTCAGCCTATTCCGTCTTACACGGTTTCCAATTTAAAGCGTAATATCTTTTTTTATTCACAGAAGCGAAATGTGAAGGAAAAAAGAATTTGTCGGTATCGTATAATTAATGAACTCTCATATGAAAGCTGGATCAAGAATCAAGATTGATTTCAATTTTTCACACGCTCCAAACTATATGTAGGAGGAACACATCCCTTATTGCGCAGTTCAAATATTGAATAAGCTCAAACTGAATGGGTGGAAAATGCGATGACAAAATATGAATGGGAACCCATTTACGTGGTGGATTAGCAATAGGAAGATCATTACTCTTTACTTGATAGCTAAAGGTATATATTTCTCTTGCTTGATATTAGCTAGAGTACTAAAAACGTTAAACCTATGATACTAAAGTTTTCGTTTTTAGCGTGATGAATTTGATGAAGATATCTCACCCTATTTAGTATTCTGTTCTGGTGCAAACTTCTACAAGCATTGATTCCATTATGTAGGCAGATACGAGTATGGAATAGCACGACTCGAGGCTTCAAATGGCTAAATGGATTTTGATCTTTTATAGAACTGACTGATGGAAAAACAGAATATCCACACGACACCTTACAAGTTATCCATTTTGTATCAATACGCATATATACACCTTAATATATTACGTTCTCATGATTCTGTTTCAATTCTACACACGTAATCTGAACAAAATAAGCCTATGAAAAGAATCTGGCAATTTTATGCGTTCTCACGTCCGAGAGTTTGTGTGTTTTAACACAATCCATGTTCATAGTGTATTATGTTCCCTTTATTGCCTACTGCCAGGAGAAATTGATTAAAACGTCCATGTAATCAATTAGTTTTACTTTGAAACGAATACTAGGTTCTATCGGAAGTATGAAAATAATTCTGACACCTAGTTTAACCTACTTATAGAAACGATAAAAAAAGACGATACATTCAGGACATACGTAACATCACTACGTACTACGTGTACGTGTATGAGAAATGTAAACGGAGGCTAGTTTACTTGGAATTTTTTTTTTTTACAAAATATAACTGTTAACTGGACATTACAAAATCTACTTTTAATAATAAGCAGAATTGTACAGAAAAAAAGCTAGGAACTGCAGCATGTATAGGATAAAAAGACTACTGAATACTGATAATAACAAAGGCAATAAATTATGAGTTTTACTAATAATGTTCTCTTTTTCGAAAAAAATTGTGTAAAATGAAGTTTAAGCCCTTCCAGGTATGTAAGTGCTCATTTCACAATGTGAATGTTGACATATAATTTCTTCATCAAAAATGTCATTGATGCCCGCTGCGTATATATACTTTCAACCTTCATGTCCCCTTCACGTTACTTTTTGTTGTTATCGGTACCATATGCAACACCTTCAAGGGCACAAAAATGAAAACAGACTTTTGCTCATTTCCCATGACCCCATGTTAAGCAATCCAACTTGTTACATTACATTGTTGACATTGTCATTTTAACTTCAACTGAAAACCCAATAAGTACTTTTTACATGATAGTATAACACACCACCCATTTAGCTCTTTATAGCTTTTTACTTTTTCGAAAAATTCTCACCCCGCTATATTTCCACACAATGCTTTCTTCACATTGCGTCCGTCCAAAGTATGCGAGCACAACAACCTGTGTTGTTTGGAACGGTACAAAACCACAAAACGATCAGCAGCCTAACAAACATTTCAACCACTTTCTCCATACCTTTCTCTTTAAAGTACCTAAATTATTGCCCCATTTCATCGCTGGAGCTTGACTTGCCTACTTTCTTGCTTATATTAGGAGGACGAAGGAGAGAAAAGTGTTGCAAGCATTAGAGCATCATGAAGTATTCCCTATGCAATTTACTAGGGAATTGCACAGACGTCCTATAAATTTTCTCTGGTGGTTAAGTATCGTTGAATAAGAAAGCCTTTTTGGATAACATGCTTTGATGCTTTGCTCTTATAATAACTCTGACTATATTTATATATTCATACATACACATAGCATACTTCTTACATTGTTTTCCAATCAACAAAAATAAAAGAAGGTAAAAGTGTGTTGAAAGTGTGAGAATCTCTTTTTTCCAGGGTACTTTCATTTCATCCCATTTTCTTTCTTTTAACCACACTCGTTTTTTTAGCATAAAAGGAGAGAGAAAAAACAGGAATGAAATTTACTGCTTTTCACAATGTGAAGGTGGTTTTACAGAAGAGCAATAACACCAAAAAAGTGACTACTGCCGCTTCTCTTTTCTGACATGTACGTTCTTAAGTAGACGGTTATAGTTGAGCGGACATAGCACACAAAACACATAGACATCCACCAGAGAACTGAATCCAATTAACGAGATAGCATCCGCGTCTTCCACTTCCTTTCGCCTTTCTCATTTCCTTGAGGCGTTAGGTTGTTGGAGCAATATATATATGTACACAGTGGTAGTTATCATCATAATCATGACCATCGTATAAAATTCCACCGCTACACTCAAAGTCTTTCTCCAAAAAACACATTTCTCTTTTAACTCTCATTTTCCACTATTTTTACTGTCCCTTGCCTTAAGAATTCAAAGAAAAACAAGTGAGATTAAAAAAATGTAAAAGAGAGAAGGGAATAGAGAGTGAAAAGACGGAAGTAAAGTAGAAACTATTATCGCAATAAAGGAACCAGAAAATAGCCAGGAATTTTAAGTGGATTGCAAAATAACCTGCTTTAATTGTGCTAAGGAATAGATAGTGAGTCAGCAAGCAAATCAGTTGGTTTTTATGATTTTGGAGTAGTAGCTGCAGAGAAACTCATATATGGCAAGTCATCATGAGTTGTAGTACGTGCATACTCAAGTATATTACACAAAAAGATAAAAAGGAGTATGTTCATAATGGGAAAAGAAAAATTTCGAGTGGACTATATCGATAAGAAACGGAAGAAACCTATATCCCAAGTGATGGAAACGGAAATCTTTTCTAACCAGAAATGAAATGACAGGATGCATTTTTTACCTTGTATTTCGTGATTTCTGCTTCGGAAATCCGAAATCTTAAAGTATTCATCACATCATTGGTGCTAATGATATCATTGTACATCCATCCCTACACCCTATAACAGTAAGTATAATGCTCATATTTGTTCTCAGTAACGTTACTTGGTACACACACAAGTTTCATTTATTGTCAGAGTAAATCAAGTATAGATCTCTTTTTATGTGCTGACTATTCGATTCAAAATGGGACATGGTTAACGCAGCCAATTCAAGAAGTAGTCAAAGGCGAGAGAATTGGCGTAAAATAAGGGGAAATGAATCATAACCACACTTCTACCACTATACTACTACCAAACATCCTCCTACGCCACTCATTTTACGCGACATTTTCGACAAAAGTAAAACTAAGGTATGACTATACCATCCCTATAAATAAATTTCTTTGAAAGTTCCTTTTCATCCCAATTACCTTGCCCTTATTTCCCTCTTTTTTATCTTTTTCATCAGCATCCTGCTCACATTCACACTTCACATCTCACTTGATCATTACATAATACAATCATCATCATGGAATGATCAAAGAGACAAGTAGACGAAAAAAGAAGTCAGGTAGGTTCACTCAATGAACTGCACCCTATGATATCACCAGTATACCTTAGTAGCTTTCCCCGGTTGGGTTACTTGAACAAGTGAAGTGAATTGAAGCATCATGTATGCATGTATATAGAGGGGTACTTATTTTTATACAAAAAAAGGAAGTTGGAAAATGATGTATCTACCAGTAAGAATTTCCAATTATTATCACGCTTCACCTCGTAGTATAGCATAGCTTCCTCTAGCTCTAAAAAAGTAGGAATTTATCAAAGATATAATATTGTTCTATGTACATACAAATAGGTGGTTATCTAACCTCGTCTTCTATAAATATACGTGTATGCCTTATGTCTGATCTCTCACCAAATCAGTTTATTATTAACGCAAACTAGTGCATTAGGGTGTGACAGGGCAAGGTGAAGTGCTACGACTACAAATGATTATGATGATCATTTACACTTGTTCGCTGGATTTAATCCTCTCGGAGCACGAGAGTCGGAGAAACTCATCTCACAACTCAACAAAAGAGCATCAGCTTAAGCATAGTAACGCAAAGATGTTCTTCTTGTTCATCATTTCTTCTCATTTCTTTTTACCCTTGTCAAGTATCTGCAGTCTGCACCACTTTCTTATATAGCATTGTATATAAGCATTGTCATATTGTCGTCGTGATCACATGCCATGAAGTGTCCTTGTCACTGTGTTGTGTTATTTTATTACTTATATGAGCATGCTCATTTTCAGTATCATGACTCCGTGACTGCTTGTATAAAAACTGGAAGGTTGAGAATTTCCAGCGTCTGAGTGACAGTGACACTTCACTTTCTGTTGAGTACTTTCACCCGACCCGTTCTTCACACTTTAGTGTGAAAGCCATTGTAAAATATATAGGATATTATTGTTATTATTTCCAACTTGTTCTTGTTGCTTCTTCTATAAAGTAAAAGTTGACTTAGGTATATTAATTTGCCATTTCCTACTTGGTACACAGTTCATTAGATAAGAGTTAAAAAGGTTATCTTTTGTCTTTATCAAAATGTCTGAAAGAATACAACTAACTTTGAATTGTGAGAATATTATGAGTTCTCAATCTCAATTCATCTGTCACTGCTAATATTAAAAGTTAGTATGCATTAACCTTTACCAAAACAGAAGAAAAGTTTTGAGCGAGAAAAAACAGCTCTAATGGGTCAATAGAAAATTCATGCGTGTGCTGCAGGGCAGCGCGGGTTGTTGCGATGTTATTAACAGGTTTTCTTTCTTTGTCAACTTCTCCGTTGGTTCTGTGTAAAGGTCAATGCTAAAATAAGGACGATAATGGGATTTTGGTATTTGCTATCATTACGCATTCCGTTCTACTAGAGTCGGGATGAGAGATAAAAGGACGGCCCAAATTGAATAAAAAACGATCCATAGGAGAGAACAGAGCACAGCAAACGAATCGGACAGACACAGCACCGGAGACAGATGCCGCAGGGAAAAGTAAGTGGTCGTGGAAGGAAGTTTCACTAGAACTTGATCATGATTGTATACCAATCCTTGCGAAGGGAAACCACTATACCAATTTTTAGCAATAGTAGGGTAATGTATGTAGATGTTGCAGTATAGGTCATACGTAATCTATACATCTGAACTTTCCAAATAAAGGAAAAGACGACAAGAATGCTACTCGATATAAATAAGTTATCATCTGAAGGAGTCGCTCATTATTATTTGTACTCGAGTGGGCTGGTAAAGGTGGTGGTAAGTTTTGGGCTACACAGGACACAGGTAGTACACATTTTCACCTGAAGCACACAATTAGGAGGATTTGGTCACTTCCATTCCGAGAATCTGTCTCTATTATTTGAAAATATAGGAAACAGGGCATATAACTCAAATACAAATGAGCATCTGACTCCTTCTCCCCTCAGGTATTGATGTCGTCATGTATCTTATATTTTTGCTACATCATCATTATTTCATAGGGGAAGGATATGTACCCGGATAAAATTCCATCTAAGGCAACAGTCGATACTCAAAGGCAGATAAGATATTAGATATTTTTAGAAAAACGTATGAGGAGAAGACAATAATATGAATCTCAAAGAGGGAGGAAAATGGTGATAAATATTGTATTACGTAAGATTTTTTGGTTCATAAAAGGCATACCAAGAAAACATATATATACATTTATTATTGCTCACCAGAATAATCCCATCTTCTCCAGAGCTGCGTACTGTAGCCCCAAACCATTGATTCGACTTGTCATCGCGCTGTACTCCTTCCACAAAGTTGTTCCCTGAAACAAACAGAAAAAAGCACATAAATAAATATTACACTCACACCACGACTACCAGATCCACATTATTTACCAGACACTCATTCACTAGAATTTTCCAAGTCAGCTTACAATTTTTCACATTTCATCGTTTCTCAAAAATCCCTCGAATGAAATGAAACACATTTCTTTTTATGTAATCTTTTTATGGATGGAAATTGGAGGTGTATGTGGGAGGATAAAGGTTCATTTCTGAGGTGGCAGCATTGGTGCAAACAAGAGGAAGCCTACTTATTTCAAAATAATAAATATTAAAGTATGAACACAAATAAAACATGAAAATGTGGGGCAGGAAGAAGAAGTGAAGGAAAACAAAAAATATGAGTGGGTGGGCTTCCGTCCTCGTCTCACTTCAAGTCTGATGTATATGCAAAGTTGGCACAGATTTCGTTTTCATCGTTTTATAATCCTTCTTTGCCTCTCTATAAATGTCTGTCTGCTCTAGAGTTTTCATCTTTCATAAAAAGTAACATTAAAAGCGCAGCATTTTATTTTTCCACGAATATTAAATACACAGGGAACGACTCTCAATTTCTCCCTCCTACAGAGTTAATAAGTGTATGTTGGCGTTTTTAGGTTGTAATAATATATTCTACAAGATTCACTCAAGTATGCATGAAAAACAGTTGAACAAAGGAAAATTGAAAGATCAGAGGTAGTAGGAGCAAACAACAACAACAATGCTGCCTTTTTATTTTATCATCATCATAATAATTTTGGGGTCGCATTCCAGTAAATGGTAGCTTTAGCTTTGTATATTTTCATACATTTGCTGTTTGCTGGAGGCGGAGCGGGGGCGAAGTACTCTAAGAAAAATACTAAAAATGCCACTGGATTTTATCACATTTCGCATCTCGTTTCCGTCTCGTGTTGGACTTTATGATGTTGCAAGTTGCAACACATACACTGTTTGTTTGTTTCTTTCAAACATGACGACATTTTATGTAAAGCCAAAGCCACTTGTGTCATCATGAATGAAAGTGTAAGCAAGTTGAGAATATCACTGGAATTTCCCTACAGTCTTGTGTTTAACTTTCTCCAAGACGTATCTAAGCAGATGTGGGTGGTAAAAGGTGTTGTTAGTTGTTGGATGAGAATTGTGTGGCCTGTGGTCGTGGTGGCAGTGATGGAGGTCATGTCAGCTTGGATTTCCCATATTATAGTGTAGCTACATGTGACACGGGAGTCCTACGAATGGAGCCTCTGTTTTTATAGTCACGTTGCCTTAAGTTATATTTAGCTCAAGATGGGTAATGTCGTCGCGAAAAGCAAAGTATTAAGTTGCTTGCGTAGTTGATATGATTCGTGGAATCTTGAGTGGTTCCCAATTTCTCCAATATGCATCGTCGCAACCTTGATCTATCACAAGTCATTTTTGCGGTCTTTATTTAATGCGAGAAAGTAAAGAAGGCGTCTACTACAATATGCTGAAAGAATTTTCACAGCATTCAAGAAATATGGTTGTGTGGTAGCTTTTCGGTGCACTGTACTGTGCTTTACTTATGACTGTCAGTTTAAGCTGACATGCTAATCGGGCTGACTGGAGTTAAACGGAGCGTGTTTAGCACAGAGCACAAACACGGGGGACAAGGTTAAAAGAGTTGCTTTCAAGGCATTTAGTTTAGGCAAGTTTATGAAAGTTGCTACATGTAGGTCGATGTCTTTGGGAGTGGTTTTACTATGAATTGATGATATATTTCAAAATTTCAATATATTGGACTGTGTGTAAGGATTTAAATAAAATTACAAACAATAAAATTGCTTAATTTATAATGTCTTTCTTTTTCCCTGGCGTAACAAAATATACTTAACCACCGTTCCACTCCATGCTCATCAGCTCGGCAATCGCAATAAGGTGCTATGATTAGACCAAATTATAACCTGTACATCTATGGTCCCTTCCCGTCCCATTGCATAAGAAATAAATGATCCCTATTTACTTATGTAGTAATATGTAGGTATGTCTAGAACATGTACAAACCACTTTCTTTCCTTTAGTGCAATTCTTTGACAAGATCATTCTTTTTGTAGTGTCAGACCAGGCCTGTGCCGAGCATGCATATTTCATGCAGTTTTTATACAACTCCCATCATCTCATAATTTCACGTCAGGAACAGACGATGTGAAGGTTATATATGAAAGTCCATATATGTGAATTTATTTGATCTTTTCTGTCATGTTTCATTATTACAAAACAAATTCTCCGTCCTCTTCTCATCACCATTTTCTTCCTGATTCCCTTTTAAAATTTTCAAAATTCTGCTGCATCTCTAAACAACGGAAAAGGAGACCATCATCAACACCGTTTGACATGTCGTTCATGAGTCATAAGAGTAACTCGTTATGTAAGCCTCCTACACTTTTCTCTCTGCAATCCCTCCTTCCAACAAACACAGACCATGCATGGATGAGGAATCTCAGGCATAATCACGAAGGATTTGACATGACACGATATAAAAGACACGGTGGATGATAAGAGATAGCTAATATGTCCTACAAAGTGCCTGGATGGGCGAAAGATGCAATGAGAATATAAATGGATTTAATATACTTTTTCTCCTCGATGCCTTGCTCGCGTTCATGCTTGTAGATTTCTTGGTGAACTTCAATTTTTATATTTTGTTGTTTTATTACGTTTGTTTAGTAGGTTGCATGTAAATGTCAGTTACACAGATACACCGCATTGTTCTGTGTCCTTATATGGACAATATAACAGCTCTTGTAATAAGAAGAGGTCATCATTTCGTGCTGTGGGGTTATGAATTACAGTGCATTATTATGGTTATAAAAATGGAATATTTGTGAGATTTTGCCCTCATCATCATGAAAATGATAATTAGCGAACTTTTTCAAAAACATGTGACGATATTAAACAACTTGGAACTGTTGGAAAAGTTACTAGGAATAAAGGTGTCTGATCCACTACGGGTAGAGGTAGGAAGATCTTTCAAAACCGAGTGACGCGAGATTACATGAACTGCAAACGTGACACCGTCACGAGGATTCATGATGCTTTCGCTTCTATAATATAGAAGTCGAAAACTTCTGTATTATGCGGTGAATCAAGTGTAATTTGCAGTAATAACATTATGTATTATATTACAGGTAAAACTCTTCTCTGTCCAAACTAGGAATGTCATGTTTAAATTGCTAATCATTGCCCAAGCATTTTTTGTTTGTAATTAAACAGTATTAGAAGAGCTCACATAAGATAAGATACAGTTTTTAGAAGGTAGACTGCGTATTGGTCAGCCTAATGTGTTACGTAATATTTTGGAATGCTTGATACACTTTGATTCTCGAATATTCTTTCTGTGCCAGTTCACAAAGGCAGAACATGCATAAATCCCATATATAAATTGATTCTAAAATCAAGCCTGGTTCTTCTCAAGTGCCTGATTTGAAGCTCTGGGAAAGAGTCGAAAGAAGTCTGATTTGAAGTAGATCATAAGAAAATGAAAAGAATGCCCTTTATCTCGAAAAAGAAAGTTGTGGAGTACCTCATCCAATCCATTTTCTTGCATTCCCTTGCATCTGAAATCAGACAAGACTTTGTAGGCGTGTGAGACAGCGATTTCAAGAAAACAACCTTGCATGACAAGCAAGCGCGTTTATATTAAATCATAGCTTTGGGCTTATAATGACGATAAGACTAAAACCTGACATTTCCTGAGCTCTGATGCTGTTCAGACACGTTTTTTTTTATTTTTTCATCAAAGACCATAAATCTGCTTCAAGCCTTAGTTTTCTTGAATAATTCCTCCGTTTTTTTTGTAATCCATCCAAAAAAGCTCGGTCAGAACGGAAAGATGTCTGCTTCAACAGTACTTGAGATTACATATCATTTTTACTATTTTTACGTCAACTCATCTGTTTCTATCCAACTAAAATAAGTCTTCTTTCCTTATTGAGTAGTTGAGTGTTGAATATGGAATTGAATGGAATTTCTATTCACATTCTTAGATTTTTATGGCAAATCCGTTTGCGGTGGCATTTTCACATTGCATATCATTTGGCATGATCTGCCATCCTGTGTGACTAGTGGCATTTATTTTTCTCTTTCCAGCAAATAAATATGGTGATAGAGTTGAAATGAATTCATAGCCTTTTTCATTTACATCTCACTTTCTTCAAACTATTTTTGTCTTGCAAGTGCCATTTTATAACACGCATAAATATTCCAGAACACTTTTCATTCACGACAGGACGACAATAAAAGACGAGAGTGGCAGACTCGCAGAAGATTGAACGAGCAAAAGGGCAACGGCAACGAGACTAATGGATATAAAAATGCATACGCATGACACAGCAGCAGCAGCATGTTACATCCGTCCGACTATTCCAAGTGCAGTCTTCTTGCAGTCATTTGCCTGCATTGCATATTTTTTGATTCAAGAAGAAGGAAGAATGCATTAAAAATGTAAATGGATTAAATATTTTTCTTTTTATAATGCATATCTCCGGCAATGACATGGGCGATATGTTACTTCTTTGATGATCCTGTTACATTCCTCTGGCACAAAATCGTCTTAAGTTTGGAGTGTGTACAGTGATGAAGATGATGTTGCTTGCAGCTGTGTACGATGCATACATTGTATCTGATTTTGTCACAAAAAAGTCAACTTGAAGAAATCACAAGTTTACATGCAGTATAATGTTTAGAGAAACACAGACGTCACTGTTGCCCCTGCACCTTTCCTCTTTATAGTTCCAACTTTTCCATGTGTAGTGTTTTTCTTCAGAGGATTTTGAATTGTAGCATCTGAATGAATGAAAAAATACATCACTGAAAACGCTAGTGGATGAGTGGAAATGAAGGAAATAGAATTTGTAGTTCCATATAGCAAATAAAGTACCTAAATGGTACATGGCAAAAAATCAGCCATGTCATATACTCTTACTTGCATGCCTTTTCTTGTAATAAAGATACGATGGTTCGTCAACCGTGTCATACCAAAACTATGTGCATATGGCATAGCAGGGAACAAGTGATGTGGAGTGAGTAGAAGAGAAAGGAATGATGAGGAAATTGAGAAGTGCATTGATTCACCCATAAAGATAATGTATCATGTGCGTGATTTAGTGGAGTGAGCACATGTTTCTCAAATCGTCAATTCCCTCATGGAAAATAGTTCTGGAACTCGGCATGAAAACGAAGAAAAATGCATACGTATTCGTGTATTTCATCTAGGAATGGGAAGGAGAATGTGAAGTGACATGGCAAATGATTCTGCACAAGTACTGTATGTTTTTCCCACTTTGACATCCATAATTAAGGCATGCAGGCAGGTATCTGTATTTTCGCCGACTCCATAATATAAATTTTCAAATGTTCGGTTTATTTCTCTTCCGAAATTTTTTAAAATTTGATATTCTTTGGGGTACTGTGGTTGGGCATAAAATTCTTGGTATTTCCTTGCGTCATTCAAGAATCGTGTCTGAAGCTAGTGGAAGGTGAGAGGGGTGAAGTATTGAATGTGTAAATTTGTTTCTATTTTTATCCAGACACAAAGACGAATACATCGATACAGGCGAGGACACAGGAGGCATTTTTATTCGCAATTTGATTTTCATTTCAATGTTCTTTATACACAAAACAAAGACATGGATAGATACTCAATTTTATTTGAAGCTAATTCTGTATTCCATTCATGAAGCGACTACTTTGTCTCAAGATATAAAATAAAGTGCATAGGAAAGAAAAACCAATTTGGATTTCTTCTGATTTCACCATTTGGACAGCTATTTTTACACACTGCAAACAATGCTTTTTTACCAAGATGGTCCCATCAAAATCAATTGAGTCAAACAACCTCAGTGGAATAAAAATGAGCTTGTGCGCTTCAAAATGGAAAGGACCATCACGAATCAATAAAACTGTAATATCATGTTTATCGCTGTTATTTTTAAAAGATTTGCTAGATTTATGCTGGTACTTATCCTTCATGCGTAAAATAAGTTTATTAATCAAATTGAACTCAATCAAGTGATTTATTACTCTATCATGTCGTTTAGGTTAGAATTAACTGATTTAATTTACTCTAGCTCTCTTTCAGAGGCTGCAGTGTTGTAGAGCAATTACTCAACATTTCATGTTTGTCTTCGCTCACACGAAGAAATAGCTTTACCTACTCTACACTGCTTAAATCGTACCACAGATTACTTAGAAAAGTACTTTATACCAAAATCTGTTTTGTTTTCACTGGTACCTACATAAGTATAGATTTGTGGTTTATACTTTGTAGTCGTCTTGATTGAGTCTCTTCAAATCGATTTTTAAATATTGGACATTGTATATTGTCAGACAACTGGTCATCAGTATCAAATCACGATGATTTTTAAAATAAAGATTTAGTAATAACATTCGTCGTCTGTAGTCCGAAGCACAGTTTTCTAATATTTCTTTATACATGACATATCTTTTCTAATCTCTTTAATTTTCCAGTTTTGCTTATACACGCAACATTTTAAATATTTTTCAACTTCCTCATAAACGACATTTGTTTAAAGTGAATTGCGGATGATGCACTCTGATTGCGTATCTGTCTAGCAGTATCCCTGTTACATGTTATGTCAACGTAGCATACATATTACTAGTTTAAATCTATTTATAGCATTTTTCTATTAGATTTACTTTGGCGGAGACACAAGCCATTATATTGCCGTGCAATATAGAGCTTACGTAGAGTTCGCTCAACGTCCTCAAGAAAAACGTCATCTTGGCTAAGAGAGCACACGCTGTGCATACGCTTAGCACAGCATAATATTCAGATTTGAATGGGAATAGAAGAGAAAAATTTAAACTATAGTCTATACGACTAAATGTGAAATTCATGCAGTGTACACAATAAATAAACGTAACACACATTATTGCTGCTCTTTCGAAAATAGCAAGCAAAGAGTGAAGGTTCGCTTGCCCTGCTTATTGCTTTGTCAGTAGTCAGAAAGCAGGAGCAATGCAATTTAACTTCTTACTTTTGACTTTAGTTTATATTTAATGTATACTCACGTAAACATAAATGTCTCCCTTGCGATCTGCCTTTTGTGTTGTTGTTTAGATTAAATGTACTTGAGCTACAAGCTCAGTTTCCAATATGACATCAGACAAGATGATGGAATAGACTCCATCCTAATTCCTAATGCAATGCAAATAGACTGTTGATTCTAAAGTGATGATGTAAGCACTGCTTTAAAAACATGATAGTGTAAACAGTACAATCCTTAAATAAATGGAGGCTTTAATTTTCCTGAAAACTAGTAAAACGGATGTATAAATAATATATTTAGTCAGAGGACATCAGTTATTCAGGCGCATTTCATGGAGAATACACAAACTTATTATTTTTTGAAAGTTCTAGCCCTTGTATCTTCCTGTCTATTTGCCTTCCAATTTCTCAAACGTCTTAAAATAGAAATGGAACGTGCTACGGTGCAGAAAACCTCAATACTATGTAATTTTAGAGCTACCTTGCAAGAAGTTTTGATGGTTAGTATTTTCGCTGCAACCAGTCGAGCTAATTCATTACTGTCATGCTGATCGTCCCCATCTACAACTCATCGTCACTACCTATAAAAACTGTGAGAATTAGAGTGTGAAAAAATGAAAACCAGAAAGATAGAAGGAAGCATGTATTTCAAAAGTCAAGTAGTTCACCAGTCTGTACATATTGCAAAGTGAAAATGAAAACACTCAATAATCCAAACTTCTTGGAACATTTTCCAACTGCTGTAATCCCAAAGGAATTGTGTTGTACTGTTAAGATTAGAATGCTCTATTGGGTGATGGGTTTTCCTAAAAATGAATCACTTGTGTGTATTTTTATTGCCTCTTGTTAGTCACCTACCATCTTATTCTTCATATTCGTAACTGCTGCTTTGCACTTGTTCTTGAGAATTTACTGTGGAAATCTCCGGAAATACCAATGACTATCATTTTCAGAGACAGAATCGTAGTGATATGATGATGTGATGATGATATCTAGATGGGATAAAATAAGCTCAATCAAGGGGAAGACCCACTGAAACGAAATGTGTCTGTGGCTCAGTTAGTTGATGTGATATTCATGCTGCCTATATAAACCAAAGAGCATATCATGATAAAAAATATAAACTTGCTTGAAACTATAGAACTTTGTTTTAAAAACGAGAGAGAAAGGATGTTTTGAAAATATTGAGTAGACAAATTTTCACTTGTTCTGTATTTTGCGATACCGTTTCTAGAACCCTCTTTTTAAGGAAAATTATCATGGTGGTATGCATCTCAGGAAAAGAGTGTTTCCATTTACGAACAAAATAAATACAGCTATATTCAAATAGCTATGCACAAAATCACAATGCCAAGTCAATATACATACCACGACAGAGTTTTATTTCAAATTACTATAAGCATTTCCTTAGTTTGTTTCGTTTTCCAAAACACTTGTTTTATTACTTGTATAGGTATTAGGTATTCATATAGTTCTCTAATATAAATATGACAAAGACTAGCTAAGCCACCTTCCCTATTTTTTCCTATTACCAAGTACCATCTTCCTTAAATATTTTTTGCCTGAGATTTTAATTTTTTACGACTTTTTCTAGAAAAGTTAAAAAAAAATCTCAGACATTTACGACGAATTAGAGAGGAGTAATGAGAGCAAACAGGATAATGAAACGATACGACCAACAGAGTAGGCTAATTCTCTCTGTAAAGCTCATTTACACCCGCCAGAAGAAAAAAAGACAATCTGCTATGCTATGCATATATATTTCTGCTTAAATGCATGTAGTTTTCCCTCTCTCACTCAAATTGCTGGGCTCTAATGAGCCATCAGTTTTGAATGGTTGCTTGTCTTGGAAAAGAAAAGGATATTGCCAGTCATTTTCTTTCTTCCTCATTTGCCCAAGGAGCTGTAACCGAAATAAAAACAAGCTATACCTACATAAAAAGCAACTCAAAAATCAAGGAAAACAGCTTCAAGAGAAAAATATTGTTTTTGGTGAAGAACTTCCAGAACTTTAATGAAAAGCCTGAAAAGAGAAACAAAGGATCTTCCACTCATTTTATGGCCAAAGCTAAAAGTTTTGCTGTTGTAACAAAGTTTCGTGCATTGTAACAGTTAAGTTGAAAGCACTGTCAAGAATCTCATGGTTTTTTTATTATTGTGAAAATCACTACTTTCCAGTTGAAACCTCATCAAGTCTCTTCATTATCAATTTGATCATCACAATAATTCCTATTGATTCAGTGTGTGTTGCTAAAATAATTCCAATAGCAGAAAGTAAATATTATGTTACTACAGCTCGAGATACGATTATCTTGAATATAAAGCTACGAATAAGCTTAGATGTCATACAACAGCACAAAGCATGACTGCTGATAATTACATGGCTAATGGCTAAATACTACTGATGGAGGAGCGGGTGCTGATCATTGTTTCCAGGATTTTTTCGTTATTTTAAAAGTAGGAAAATTAAGGGGATTGATGCTTACATTTTGTATTAATGATAGGAGGGTTTTTAAAATTTGCCTGTGCCTTTCTAACTTTCCCCCTTATGTACAGTTTTACTCACTTAAACTTCAAACTTAGTGTTTCGTATTGAGAGATCTCGCGTAGGACGAACAATGATTTTTTAAATTAAGGGCTTCTCAACTAGTAAAAATGAATAAATTCAAAGTTTTCATCATTTCATCTTTAAAAGATAACGATGTAACATTAGTTATTCAACCGCAGCACCCCCGTAGAGTTCATTCATAAATTTATTTCTAATATATTTCTAATTTGTTACTGACTGACTCCATTGTAGTAAAAATATTTTAAAAAATTCATTGTATTTTGGGTTATGTGTATAAAAAACAATATATTTATCTTTGTTTGACCTCAAGTTAAAAATACAGATACTCAGACCTTCTTCCAATGGGGTATACTAATGAAATGAATATATTGTTACTGAAATTATATTTGAAAGCACTTTGTCGCACATGCATATAATATAATTGCTTATTTCAGAAAATGTTTGTCAAACTGCCTGGCTAGATATCCTAAAGTTTTTTTTTGTTCGGAAAGAGTTCTAAAATGTGACAAATAGTAACTTGTTTTGTAATCTGACTTTTTGCTGTAGTTTTTAAAGAAGGCATGATTTGAGGTACGTAGGTGAGCTGCGTAGCAGAGTATGAGTATAATGTGTAGCTGCATTCCATTCCATAAAACTTTTGCATTCTTTACGACCACGTTACAGCTTTTACTCGATCATGACGATGAGGATGTGATGCATGGTGGCAACTTCTATATACGGTAAAGTAATAAAACTAGTGTGTTTCTTAAAATACATCTTCTCTAGTGAGGCATGCATGTCTATCTTTTATGTATCTGCATTGTATTGCACACTTAAATTCCCATTTTCCCATATCTTTCCCTCCTTCATCTTCATCGTCTCACTACCTAAAAAGCAAGGGAAATAAAAATGTAGGAAGGTGTGTTGTGAGTTGTGAATGTCTTGGTGCATTGTTGTTTAATTCACTTAAAATAAGAATAGCAGAAAAAACAGCCATATACATGAGACGAGAGTTTACACACAATAATGCAATAACTTTGTAAGTTCAGTTTCCATCATTATCATCATGCAGTCATCCGACAAAATTGACTGTCTATTTTTTTCCTTTCTTCGTAATTTTTAAGTACTGCACTTCTGCAGTTAGCCAAGTTTGATGAGGAGCACGTACATAAACGTATACTCTATGCAACCATTTCCTTTTTTACGTAGGATACTAAAAAGCAGACAGACGGGAGGTACCCCTTTTTCTTCTCTCTTTGTACAACAATCAATTCAATTGACTTTATATGGACTCTTGCAGCATCACACCGGTGGACCGACTGTCTGATATAAAATGAGTCATTCCTCTTTTTTGTACTTTTTGTATGCATACGGTGAGAGCAACGCAAATAGCTAGTTAAAAATACAACTATTAAGCACTACCTTTCTGTATTTACTTTTCATTGTTGGAGTGTATATGATGATCGAGGAAGATGAGAAGGTGGAAACTTTTTTTCTCTCAGAGAAAGACAAAAATGCCGATGTCACTCTTCTTTTGAGAGTCTTCAGTACTCAAGTGCCTGGTGTATGGAGTGTTTGGAAGAAGGGTTAAAAACAAGGTAATAGATATGCTAACATCACTACAGACCTAAAAGCATGGAAGATTTATAGCACAATCGAATATTTGGAAAACATATACTGATAAAAAATTGTATTGCGTTGATGATGACGACATGATATTATTCAAGGTGTATATCAAGCGTACTATCATATCATCAAAGAAAATCTTTGAACTCTCATTCCACTCGTCATCATTGGATTATTACTATGAAGGAAACAACTGCAGCCTCAGTTTTTTAAATAGGAAAATGATACGGCACTTCGTCATCGTCACCGACATCTCTGTTGGATTTCACTTGACGATTCAACACTAAAGACAAACTTAAAAAATGAATGAAAAAGCCGACAGATTGAGAATCCGTTTTCCGACACTCAATCCGACACAACCCAAGGCACTTCATAAAAATGTTTTAGATATACTATCAAAATGCTATAAAATTCCTTGGAAAAAGATTGTGAATAAAACGGTTGTTAAAATAAATACATAAATGCCTAATGCATAATAATAAGCAGCTCATATTGAAAGCTCTACACTGACTAGCATACGGCACTATGGATTTTATGCAATTTTTATGACTTACATTCAGCACAATACCAAGTAGTTCAAATGAAAACAATAAATTTGTTTGATTCAGTCTTTCGAATGAACGATGAATTGAAATATTGGAAACAAATGCAAGTACAGTCGATAGCAGGTGCATTGAAAACGAACAATATGCTGGGCCCACAAAAATATTCAATTTTACGGCTCATTATAAAGGCAAGCGATAGAATAGAATAATGCATGATATACATACTATATGTGATACGTTGCGTAAAAGTACAATATGAATCGGTCATCATCAGTATAATTCTTTTCCAATTCGACTTTTTCTCTGCTAGAAGCTCAACTCAATATCAACATCCATCTAAAAATCAACTCAACCAATTCATCCTTTCGTTTCTACATCATTCATTCACAATGTCACATATTGAACATCCAGACAGTTTCCCTTACAATTATATGATCTTCCCTTTGACTTGACTTGGATGATGACGACAAAGCAAAAACATCAAAGAACAAGAATCGCTTTGATAAAAAAAAGGTTATCCTTGACGCACGGTCAACATACATCTACCTATGCAGTTTCTCGGCTTTTGTTAATGGAAAAGACATTTTTTCATTGTTTATACAGAATTTCCGTTTGTCTCTGTAAAACTCATCAACAGTAGCATACAGTAAACAAGCTTGTCTCTCAATATCTTTGATTTTTCAATCCTGCTCAAAACTAGAGAAATAACCAAAAGCTAACCGTCCGTTTGTATTGCATTCGTGTATTTTTTAGATAAACCCTTCAGGACAACCCTGCAGCAAAAGTAAACCTTAAAAGGCTTGCCTATCTGTGCCATCCTCTTTTTCCTCCAGATACGTACCTAAAAACCCAATTCATCTTTTAAACCGAATAACGTGTAGAGAGACCTTTCTCATTGTATTGTTTTAAGGGGTGCCTTTTCATGAATAATGGAAGATACTCAAGACATTGTTTACTATTTTACATACTACCATACTGCATCGCATCAGTTCATTTACTATTCACTATTTATCTACTCCCTTGATCATCTTCACAGTAGATCAGCCTTAAACAGTCTGTCGTCTCAGAGCACTACCGCCTCCGCCCTACTTCTCATCTTGTTCGTCTTCACTCACTCCTCTCATGCTATAACTTCAGCAAAGGCTTCTTTGTTGAGTGAAACAATCCAAACTGCTCCGTTCTTTCATGCACTCCAAACTAGCTATGGAAAACAGTTTCAAGGGTATCGGTGTAACTTACTTCTTGACTTGCTCCATTCCACTTGAGAGGGAGAAATTCGAGAAAAATTCATGACTTCGCATACGACTTGCACCATATAACCTATTCCCCATTTCCATTCCACAACTACTTACTCCCATCATTTCATTTCTTTTAAATATTTGTGTCTTGTCCAATTTAATGTTTTCGTGTGCTACTTGTATTTGGTTTGTGTGTCAGTCAGCTATACATAGCTTCTTCAGATGAGCAATACAGCGATTTCTCAGAAGCTGCACAGTGCTGCAAGTAGAATTGTACCACATGGGGTAACACTCCCCAATGAAAAATACGAAGAAAGAGAGGCACTGACGGAAGAGATGGAGACGAGTGATAGAAACAAGAGAGTTTTTCTCCCTTCACATGCTCAAAGCTTCCTTTTTATGACGTGATTCACTTCACACAAGGAAGCGGTAAGGATACACAAATATATGCCTAACTAATGTGATGTCATCATGGTTTAATATTATCGCACGGGTAGATAGACGGAATGTAACACAGTAGCTTCATGGAAATCTATCATTAAGGAAACTATACAGCTGTAAGTTGGAAAGAAGGAAAAAAATATTTCCAGGTTGGCTTTTCAAGGATAAGTTTGGATAAAAGGGGAAAATATAAATATTCATATTATTATGCGCATTTTTTATCTGAGAGAGAAAACCTAGAAACCTTGTACCTTGTCTGTCGAAAGGAAGCTGTTGACAAGAGTCAGATTGCGTGGAGCTGCAGCGATACACCGCACCCGCTTTCCTTAGTCCCGGTTGCATCACTGACTCTGCTGTTGGTGCACCGACAAGAATCCTATAAATAACCGAAAAAGAGAGAAAAAATAAAGTGTTATGCTTTTTATAAGGCTTACACTAAAAGAGTTGCTTTTAACCCTGTTTTGGAGGTAAAATCCAAACGTGATTTTTGAAATACGGAATAATATGGCTTCATATAGAACCACTAGAAAAATGTCTGAAAAAATAACATAGACACTTTTTCTAAATCAATTCAATTTAAAAAAGCTTGTCATGCTTTAGACTTTTGTTTTGTGACAGGCATGACAAGCGAAACGGATGAAATGAAATTAACAGTAGAATAAATGAGTGTCACGACCTGCTGGACTTATTAGTAAAGTATTAGAGGAATATGACAAGTTGTTTCCTCTTCAATCTTCAATTCCTTCAAACAATTGCAACAGCATGAAAAAGCTTTTCGATTCTGACGCTTAATAGAAAAAAGTTAGCTTTTCATTCATTTTTGTACAGTGTGATTTGTAGCAGTTAGTATTCAAACCAACCACAAATCCACGTGGATATCAAATTTTCATTCATTCAGGAAAATATATCTCTCCAATTTTTGGTGTGACCCAATATGTCCTTTTACTACAGTGTGATCACACCTTCTATTCCTATTTCTCTGTGTCTTTCAATGAGCTATAAATGTAAAAACATGTACTTGCTTTCAACATTTTTTAAACTTTAACCCTTTTTCCTTCTTTACTCTCAACTTCATCATCAACCACCTTAATTATTACCGCAGGCGAGTGTAGTATACTTGATAAGCCTGTTGAGATAAGAAAGTGTTTACAACGGAGCATCATCGTCTATCGTCTCGTAATCATCATCAACACGTCACATTATCACTATCATCTTCTCATTGCATTATGCGTGAACTTGTCCTCATGAGCTAATGTACAGAGCTCACTTGCAGCAGTGCAGTTGAGCGGTCTCAATAACACCAAAAATGCACAAAACATAGCTTTCCAGCACACACAGGTCAACAATAAGACGAGTGCATTAATATTTCTTGTGATAAATTAACATCATAATGGAAGTTGAGGTGGAAGAAGCCAAAGTAAAAACTGCATGCACACTGTATTTGATTCTCTTTCCTTATTTTTAACGCATACCTATCCCTTCTCTATCTATGTATATTATAATGCATGCTATTTATATGATAAGAGACAACACTGTCCTCTCCCTTCATGAATTTCGTGAGACCGAATTAAAACGAGGAGAAAGACGGAAAATAATTTATGCTTGAACATTATTCGAAAAATTATATACCGAGGTAAATACAAATGTGTGCATTTTGTGGTAGGTAGTAAGTATATGCATGAGATTTTGTGGTTGTTGTTATTGCAGGTGCAATATGATCATGAAAAATTTGAAACATGGAAATGTCAAAGGGACCTGTGGGGTTTGGTACAATATAATGATACTTTCCTCCAGGAAGTAATGCTATCTAACATGCTAATACTGATTTACACAGCTTACAACAACTCATAATATACTGATATTAAACTTTAACTCAATTTCATTGAGTTTTTATATCAAATTATGAAACATGGACGAAGGTTATTCATCAAGTGGTGCATAATTTTTTATCATTGCCCGTTACAATATATGTATACAGACTTTTAAAAATGAATACAAAAATTATTTATGCAACTAAAAATCCTCTAATCTTAAGATCATTTTAACAGTTAACAAGGAAGGAATTAATAAAAAGTTTATATTATCTACCTACCCACCTATGTACATAAGTTTAAGTTTAGAAAAAATAAGTGGAAATGTTAATGGGTCTCCAGAGGTTGAGAGAATAATGGATTTTACGGTTCGCACTTGCATGTTCATGAAGAAAGCAGGTGTAAATAGTATTACAGAATGCATAGCATCTGTACACAATATCCCTAATACGTTCACTTATAATAGCAAGAATGAATAAATATTACATAACCAGTTAAAAATGCATAATAATACGTACACCAAAGCAGCATACTTAAATGCTTAACTTGATGCGATATTCATAATGCAATGCACGATATAACAAAATATCATAACAATGGCACAAGTACCACATAAAGTTTTAAATTGAATGCTAATGAATGAGCGAGGCTGATGCTGATGATGGAGCATGTGACAAGGTGAGAATGAAAGATAGCTGCTCCTGCCTGCCGTTTTTCTTTGAGTTTGCAGATGTTGAGTTAAGCTACTAATAAGGCACGACGACGAAGACACAAGACGGCATAAGAACGCGAGGGAGGAGGATGGAGGATTTCATTTACATTTTTTTTATCAAGCGCATCATCC
Organism: Willowsia nigromaculata; assembly: GCA_034700605.1. Lineage (NCBI taxonomy): Eukaryota > Metazoa > Arthropoda > Collembola > Entomobryomorpha > Entomobryidae > Willowsia > Willowsia nigromaculata. The sequence goes on from JAQIXX010001031.1 coordinate 24,262, forward strand.
ATTTGCACTTAAACGCACAACATACAAATAAGTAGGTTTACTTTGTTTTTAATGCTGAAGGCCAAAATCATAAAGTATCTCTCACTTAAATACACCCCTTAAACTAACTTTGATGACAGACATAATTCCATACATTTCATTCTACTTTGTACACGACATATATTTATGGAGCGCATTTAAAACATTTAATATTATCATTATCATTACAGGTTCGTGTAATATTATTTTTTTGCATATACCATGAAATATTGGAGTCCCTATGCATCGCAACAGAGAATCCAAACATGCTGCTGGAAGGTCCACGATGCGTAACAACACTAGGAACGTCTACATTGAAACTATGCACAGGTGTAATCATCAGACTGCTGCTGGATAAAACCAGGAGAAATGTCAGTAGGGCAAACTGATACACAACGGTTGTTCCTGCCCACGAACATTTTGTCTTCGCCGATGACGACGAGGACAACGACGGGTTACGCATTCTTCCTACATATTCTACTAAACTTGTTGATGCACTAGAAACATTACTGTTCCCAATCTCCTCTACTGACTCAGTCTTCATCGTATTCTTCATTGATGTACTACAATTATTACTAGTAGTAGTACATCCACATAGAGACATTCCTAGAAACCTGACGGACGAGGGGCAGCCACCGCCACAAGACCAAAATGATCGCCTCTGCTGATCATGGTTGTAATCATGATCATCATCTACATAATCAGCTTTACTACTATATTGCTCCATGTTTTCTAGCACATCCATCTCCTCTGTTGCACAAGGCTTAAATAAAAGTGGAGGAGGATGATCACTCATGTACTCATCTATTTCCTTTCTCATCACCATTTTCTCCTAATTATACAAATCCACATTCACTTATCATCCTTTTGTTTGTAACCATCAGAATATTTACAGTAAGAGCTTCACTTTCCGATATAATTCCTTTCACAAAATACACCGGGTCAGTGCAATCTCACCGAAAACGGAAACACATGGGCCTGATTTTTTTGTTGTCCTTTCCTCCACCACACGAGAGAATTACCCAATTAAAGCGCACATGAGAAAGGTACCTCTTATACACATACACATGAAGATTTAACAACAATCATAAAAAACTGCTGCTCTAACGCGATGATGTGGTGGTGATGCCGTAATAGCTGTACCAACTAGGTATGCGCCTTTTGGTCAGAGACGATGAGTAAGCGTCGTATGTAACAAAGCGTTTGGATGCATACGCTTACGCACAAATGAAGCCTTTTGGTCTCCTTTTTCAGCTGGCCGGTGAGCTGCAGCAGCTTATTTCCTTTGCCTCAAGACAAGATTCACTCACTCACATTTTCCACGACCAGCACCAAAACGCACATTCAACTCTTGCTTGCAGGCCTGGGGAGAATCTGAAAAGGACTGACTGACTGACTTGATGTCTTGCGTTTTCTGTTTGTGTCTGTTTCCACTGATGATGATGATGGAGCACACACGTTGTTACTGCTTGAAAGAGTCAGTCTTTTTCGTCGTCTTGTTCTTTACTACTTCTTGGGTTGCTTATTATTAGAGTTACGTGTGTGATGCATGTGTGTACTGAGATGTGCATAAGAGCAATAAACGAATTACATTTATGGAGCGGTGTAACCGTCCACACTTGAAATTTGTACGTATACAAACATAAAGGCATTCACACACACGCACTCTCAGTTTAATTTTTTCATGTATGAACCCTTTAAATGGACATTGGATGAATATTATTATTTTCACAAGAGACACAGGAGATTTATAGGGACACTGGCTGCATGACTATATTTTGATCAGGATAGTTTTGTTGGGGGTGATGGTCCATCACAGACACAAATTTTCATGAATGTTTAAAGTATAATGATGAATGATATGATGATGTGATTTGAAAAGTTGGGATGTGAATGCTAGCCTGCACTTGCACTCATACCACAAGCGTCTTATATGAAAATAAAAATGTGCAAAAGCCAAAGTAAGATTTGGTGAGTCAAGTAAGAAGCTGTCTTGGCACTTGGCAGGTTCCTCTGCTCATGATGTTTATGATGATGAATGTAGGAGAATCTTGTGTGTATAATTTTATGCAAGTGAAAAAATTGCGTGGGTTGTCTCAATCTCACTCGATAATCCGTTTTGTCAGTTGTTCTACTATTTCGATTGGGAGAATGATGATGGCACAAACAGGACGTGTAGTTGATGTAGGTAGTTGAATGGCTGCTTATAGATATATGCAGTATGCAATTTTACACAGGAAACAAGACACTAGATTTCTTTCCAGTTCATGACATATCTGAACTGATGTGAGGGATGCAAAGATTGATTAGATTTTGCTTCAAAATTTGCATGAAAATGTCGATATTTCAATGCTTGTCTGCCAGCAAGAACTCAAACTGAACCACTAATCATAATCAAATAATGTTTGCTTTCTAATATTGCTAATGTTTTATAGCTTATGAGATCTTGATTGATGTACGTAAATCTTCCTTACTCTATTTGGAGCTAGTAAATTCTGTTAAATAACAGAATCGAATTGTCATGCAGTTTTAAGAATGAATCACAATAGTTGTATTGATAACCATTTGCTGTTCCTTCCTTTAATGCGAAGTTCTAGGAAACAACTGAACGTAAGTACGAAAGCTTTTCGACAACTTGCCCCCAATGTACATACAAGACTTCCGATTATTAATGCAAAGGTTTACAACATGCTAATAACAATGACTTTGACATAGATAGAACGTTTACACATTAATGACAACAAATATTCCATTTACGCTACTTCCACTCTTCATATACATAAGTACTCGCTATCGTTTTTTTGTCGATTAAACCTGGAGAATACGAAGCAGTTACACAATCAGATTACTAATGGCGAGAAATGGTATTAGTTGATGTGCGCACGTCCATGTGATGATCACTTTACACTTTTGTGGCTATTTCTCCTTGCATTTTGTGGTTTGTTTGCTCCACTTCCACCTAACTTCCTTCTTCCTCCACTTTCATAGCAGGACGACCATGAGTGAACAATGAAAGTAGAGTGCATAGACGAGAGTGAGAGGAAGATAATAACAAATGCGTCGATGATGATGATGACTTGGGAAAAGGCCGAGTTTTTTTCTACGTAGCCAGTGAAGCGTTTAGAAGAGCAGACCAGCTCACAGTAGACTCAACGCAAAACTCTACTGCAACCAACTAACTGGCTTGAAAAAGCACATGTAGTTTCCTCCTGACTTTTCTGACGAATGAATGGTGATGATGATAATATGATGATGAGGTGGCGATGATAACAATGTTATAAAAGGCGATGCATCAACAACAGCAAAAAATATGAATACGCTTTGTTAGCTTTCTTCTCCGCGTTACTCACTTTACTTTGAAATAGTCACAACAACACAGCCTGAGAGAGAGAGAGAGAGAGAGAGCTCTTCCAGTCACTTTTCTGGCTTCCTTCTTCTCACAAAACAGGATAAGCCGGTGAAATGGTGAATGTGATGAGATGAATGTTTGTCTTCTCTTGGATTTTCAACCTTCGCCCATGTTAACGATATATTGTATGATGATTGTTGTGAATGAACTTGGCTATTGCTTATATTGGCTTTAGGGATAGAGGGAAAAGAGGCGAGGCTACCGTAGCGTGATTTCTTTCCACCTACAACTGCTATATTTCCTCGCAGTCATGATATGATTTGATAAGTTTTAATGTGTTCCTGTCTGTCTTCACTGTTTTCTTTCACAAAAAGATATAATCGACTAGAGAAAATCTATACTTGGTTTTTGGGAAATGATGATTATGATGAGGCACGCTATATTTTTTTATATTTGTTTTCCCTAAGAGAAATACTGAATCTTCTTGTGTTTGCATGCAAAGATCTTCATTTTTTGTTCTTTATTGGGTTCGCGTCAACAAACGCAAAGTTTTTGTTGGCTCCGGTGGTATATGAGCTTGGACTGAATTACACCATATTTTCTTCACTGATGCTTCGATTCTTAGATAAACGACCTAAAAAATCCCGCACGTCAGCAACAGCAGAGAAGTCAGTCAGTCAAATCAGTTTTTCTCAGAGAGAATTTAGACTGTTTTTAACACTGTGACGATGCATAGTTAAGTAGCTCCAGAAAAGCAGGCAGTCAGAGGAGTCAGTCATTTCAAGCAAAAACATGTACTTTTCTCATTTTGCCAAAAAACACATATATCTTTATACTAGCGCCAATACTATCGTAATAAATTGAGCTTTTCAGAACAGCCAACACAGTACACAGAAAAAATTCCACCGTTTCACTCAATAAGCAAAAAGTATTGAGCCAGAGTACATCAGTTTGAGCTTATGTGCTATTCTTGATGATGATTTTAAACATTTCAAATTCTTTGCTTACTTTCCACTTTTCCCCTTGCTTTGAAAAAATATATTTTCTTTTACTGTCTTGGCAAGAGTCACAATCAGACTAATAACATGTATTGGAAAATATAAAAAATTATAGCTGTAATACTTGTAGATACAAGAATGTACGTACATGGGATATGCATGCACACCGGGATGATTTTCGAAGATTATGATACGTTGCCGATAATCAGCAGTGCTTTTCTATAAATGAAATGAACCAACTTATAAAGCTAACTTGTACTTTACCAGACCAGGCCAGTCATTGGCTTACTTGTGGGTTCAGTCGCTATTCTCTGTTACAAGTTTACTTTTACATGACTTGATTTTTTTCGCCTCTCATGAACTGAAAGTAAACACAAATGTATGGCAGGAGGAGTAGCACTTTCGAGCTATTATGTCTACTACCACGCTACATAATACATAGTACACATATTAAAAAATGGCTATGGTTCAAGCGTCTTTCGACAAACTCCCACACTTTTACAGTCATCTTCTGCCGATAGCGGCTTCCAAAATCTACTTTCGCTTTTTTCTTCCAATATGTTCTAAAGTCGGTAGTGTTGCTACAACTGGTAATAATATATATATTTATAACAAGAAGAACTACTGCTCTTTTTTACTGGTTGCTCCTTGTTAAATGCCTCATCTGTCGATTATAAACATTACAGAAGGAAAAGAGAAAAAGGTATATAATACGAGACCGTGAATTCGGTTACACAAGCACCAGTCTCTTATTTTCAGTTGTTTTCCTTTTGTCGCCATTTGAATGAGATTCCATATCTGAAGCTATGAGGGAAAAGATTTGAATATGCGGTTAAAGTATTAAAAAATGCGGTTATTTTTAGCATTATTGGCTGACATCAGAGGTATATACCCCTCCAATGCACGCATATACCTATACCAAAAGGGCATTGAAATTGGAGGAGGTGGAGGAAGAAAATATATTACAGCGTAACGTGAAAAAGCATAACAAGTAAGCACACAAATCTTCCTCCTTCAAAAAAGCCACAAGCCAAGAAAAAAGACACCAGTGGTGTATTAAACTGACTCCTTCCTCATCTGAACTGAAGACAAGACAAAAAAAAACCAACCTTATTTTTGGGATACGATGATGACTCCAAACTCTACAACCCGCTTCTTTATACATATTTATTCATCATCATGATCAGAGTATATTGTGTGAGGTAGCACAAGAATATATGGAGCACACACATACACACATCATTACATCATTACCATCAACACAACCTTATTATATTCTTTTTCCCCAGCTCGGTAATAAGTTGAGTAGAAAATTTTCCTCGATTTCTAGGTGCTCAGTATAGCTTTCTTCTTATCCGTTTACAATCCCATCCTCCTCATATCTCCTCCCTTTCCGAACACGAAATGCTCTCTTTCTTCTATATGAACATGATACTTGCATCTATGAAATTCGAACATCATGACTACCAAACTATTTTTCCTCAAGTTTTGCCAATGCATAGCTGAAAGTAGTAGAGACAAAGGAGAACAACAGTGGGAGCAGTAGACAGGAAGGATGAACGGATATTTCTTTATCTCTACTCTCATTTTTAGAAGCATGTGGGCTTTGGTTTATATAGGGCGAACCAACAAAACCTTTCTTGGTTTTTTCGTCCTCCTTCTTTCTATGATATAATGTCAGATATCTTTTGAAACATTACTTTTTCACCTTTATTATATACTCTGCTGCTTTCGGAACAAATGTCTATTATTATAAGAGGGACAAGTTATGATGATCATCGAACATCGTCAACTACAAAATGTGATAGAACAGAATACTATTACCTGCTAACATAATATGAGATTGTATATTGCAGACCCAGTTTATTGATGAGGATCACAAAACTGCTTGAAAGTGATATTAATATATAAAAAAGTTTAGGTAGACTCGTTGGCTGTATAGTAGACAGTTTCACTCTTCATAAAAAGCTTTCTTCCTCTCTGTTGCTTTATCTAACGATGATGATGACAGTATTGCTGGCCAAAAGTCTCTCATTACGCAGACATTTCACCAACTAAATCCCTAGAGAGATCACACACTCTTTTTCCTCTCATTTTCTTCCTGCGAGAAATTACTAATACCTATCACACGATGTAGCATGATGTGATACATATATACATATCCCGATTTGTCATTTTTTGCCGTGATAATATGTCCTTGTACAGACGCAAGAACAAGTGAACCATACATTATATAGTGAGTTACTTTACTATTACCCGGATCATAATGATTATAGATTCCAAGTTTCGTTCCCCAATTCACTTTGCCAACCTGTCTCCGTTTTCTTTTGATTCCTGCCTTTTTTATTCTTTTTTTTTTCCAGTTTTCATCTTTTTATTGGGCTAGATTTTATAAACGTCTTTATTTCCCCTTCATCTCCCTCTCGATGATGTACTTGACCTTTCTATTGTTAGAAAAATAAAATACCAAGTCTATGAGTATTAGTAGCTCTATCTAAAAAATAAGCTGGAAAGTGAAAGGAGCGAAGAGAAAAGCTTAATAATGAAATGGCTTGATTTTTTTCCTGGTTCATACTTTCCTTGACTTTTTTTAGCAACTTTTTTTCATTTATGAATTGAATTTCTGAATCGTCCCCTTCCACGGAAATTTTATACTGTGAATACATGTATGTATCTCCTTATGACGGAACTAACATTTCTTTTAAACCAAGCTTTTAGTAAAAGCTTGTCGTGTGTACGGAAAGGGCAGGCACAAAAGTATAAACATGTAATCTATATATACAATATACAGGCATGTATTGTTCTATTGAAGATTGGAAAAAGCTTTCCAAGCCATCAGCAAAATATTATGTCTTAAAAAGACTAGGAAAGGAATTACAGAATTGTATAAAAAAAATCTTTAGAAAAAAGTGCGTTTGCGTTCCATGTTCAACTTAAAGTTCACGACACACTGCTAAACTGAACGTGTTCGTACACAAATCTTGATGATTTTATTGGTAGCAAACTGAAGAAAAAACGTTTACTTGTTTTCAGTTTTCAGGCTATTATACCTAACACGGGGTAAAATTAGATATCGCATCTCACATTTAAGCAGATGGCATGAATTATGTATATCGGCTCAGACCGGAAGTGCACACACCCATCCGAAACGACCTATTATTATGTAGAAGAAGGAAGGAACCAAAAACTGTGTAGTTATGTTATGCACGCTTATGAGTAAGCACTGCAAACTGCAATACATTTTCATTAGTTCAATCAAGTCAGGATCTTCTTTTTTAGCATTCAGTTTCTCTAAACGCACAAAAGATTATCCCATTTTATACAGATTTTCTGCGGCTGCAAACATGTGTGTTCTATGCGGACTTTTGAGCTGAGATTGATAGAATTGCCTGTTCAGCGTTATTCAATGCAGCGTAAATTAAGAACTGTTTCTACATACATAATGACAATATGAACGCGAGCTGCCATTGTGGAGCTGCTGTCTTGCTCCTGATAATGATGACGGTAACGATAATGCGTTGGGCGACCTCAAATAAGTAATGGGAACATAATATCGTAAATAAAATGTGAATATTATCGGGTGCAAACTGACATACTATATATATGTGACGTATAATCACGCACCCTACATTTCCCTAATAGCTAGGAAATAAAGTGTGTAGGAAATCGAGAGGATGTAAAAGTTTTCGGATTTTGATGATGACGATACAATGACTGTTGCTGTGTGTGGATGGCCATGGCATGTATTTAACGAGGCGAAGTACTATATGGCATGTTTGTTTACAACTTTACACAGTTACACAGATTGCCTTTTTTGTTTGTGTTTACTCGGGTAAAAACACACTTTAGTTTGTCGAAAGGAGAGGAAAACGCGTTCAATATTACACAAGATTTTAAGGCACTTTTATGGTTCCGGGTCGATGAATTCCTGGAACACGACGGATAAAAGATAATCCATAGGGCAATGGCTCACCAGATGGTTGTTATTAGCCAACTGCTGGTGCAAAGTTGCAGACAACAGCATAACCAACATCCGAATTCTCCAATACCGCAAATCCCAAAGCACTGAATGACCTATGACTACTATGTGGAGAATGCAAGAAAGTGTTAGTTCAGCAGAGCATTTGGTTCAGATGTCTTTTGATTTTGGCGAGACCGAGTTCTTTCGATTTCTTGTGAAAGCTGTTACCTTACACTCTCTCTGTTAAACTCTCCGAAAAATTGCATATAGTGGCAGTTTGAGGGATAATGAGAATTTGAATACATTTTCCAGTATTTAAAAAAATATTATGACTTACGATTAGTAATACCAATATAGTCTCATAAAAGGTGAAAATGCGTTTTTGGCGAGGTTAGGCATTCATTTGATGTGCAGGTAGAACTCTTTCTTTCATTGCTTATCAAACGCGAGAAAAAATCATTGCTAGTTCAAAACGCTGGTTCATCAGTCAGTATATTGACATTTCCAGTGTTTGTTGAGAAGGCATGTGGTAACATTCCTATGCATACTATTTCTATAAATTTGTATAGATGTTTGCATACAATATGAATCATATTTATCATGAATCACCATCATCATGACCATCGGCTACATTATTGGCAGATTATCAGGTGTTCTGATGTCAGTGCTACCACCAAACTTGAAACGTGTACACATAAATGATTTATAACGAATTTTAGATTGGATGGGTGGGTGTTGGTGACCAAATGAACATCATGTAAACCACTGACCACCTACGAGTCACGACCAACAAACAATGCCTAGCATACCTATAAGAAAAACGATCATGTTCTACTGATTTGATTTGAATGAGATATTTAATGAATACATCGTCTGACGGAAAGTCAATCTTTGCTACTGGCCATCTTATGTCTTAGACTGAAAGAATCCGATGCACGTGAACTACAAGTCATGACTGGATGTAAACGCAAAAAAGTACACAGAACATAAAAATTAGAATGAAAAACTAACTTATTGTTAGTCGTAAAATTTTCTACTCGACAAATTTTAACATAGCACGTAAGAAATTATACAAAATATGAGAATTCAGACAACATAACATGAAAATATCTCTCTAGCTAGAGAATGAAGTTCTCAAAGTTAGCTTGGGGGCATTGTGAGACCCTTCATTTGTCCCACAAATGTTTGCAAATGGGAAAGCAATGCACGTAGCGCATGCAGAACCACAAGGAGCACCATAATTACCTTTACAACATTTGAATTTGAAGCACTTTTCATTTTTCAACACAGGGTTTAGGTTCTACGTGTATGTGAATGCCTATTTATGAAAGAGATTTACTTTGTTAGACTAATTTTATATTTTAAAATGTGTCCAGAATCTCAGGAGTAAAATAGCAATCTAGCATGGCACATAAAAAATTTACTACTTTACTATTTACATATCAGTATCAAAAAATTACAACTAACAAATTATATACTCGAAGTGTTCTCTTTTTCATTATAGAAGATCTTCATCTTCATTATTATTACATGACTCATTTATAGTTCAAAAAGCCTACACACAAAAATTCTCTACGGGCATAAATGAGAACATTGCTTGCATTCAGGATTTCACAAATCCTCATAACATAAACCCAATGCATCATCTAACTAAAGCTTTATTTCCTATGTGTATAGATATTCTTGCCATGTGCCACCCACACCGCTTTTGCTGGTGCTGATCTTTGAGCAATTCATGACACGCTGACATCGTTTGTACACACAACTGACTAAGTTCTTCTTGTTGTTTCTTGTTCTCTTTTGTTTTGTCTATCACACAAATATAAAGTTTGGACGCATGTTTTTTAAGCTAGTCACCAGAATTCTTTAAATACAAAATATACACAATAGACCTTGTTACACGTACCTTTCATCCTCTGCTTCCTTCTTACGAATTTCCATCATTTGTTTTACAACATGTTGTAGCAAAATGTACAAAGTTCCAAAAAAACCAAGAGAAATTACTAAAGAGATCATTCACTCACAGTCGGACAGATAGAAAGAGGAGAATCTACACTCTACACGTAATCCTTCTTGCATAATATATCTTGCAAATTAACTGCGGAGGCGGACAACGTCTTAATGCACATTGCTGCATAGCATGCGACACAATTGTGTTGATGATGATTGTGTGGGGTTATACTATACTCTACTGATAGTAGTTTAGTTAACGCTACAAATAACATATTATCATCCCTATACTCCCTTATGTTTGTGTGCACGCACAATTGCTGTGATTAGTGATGGCTTGACAATAGGTTTTTATAGACCTCTGCAGAAGAGCGCTTCACCTACTCCCTCCCACTATCAAAGTAGAGGAAGGCCACAGGGCAAATTATGTTTTGCAGGAGGCTGAACTTCTGTGTTTGTGTACAAATAAAGAAACGCTAGATTATTAAAATGATATAAAGGAAGAATAAGTAGGAATATTTTATGATTTTCCGATGATAAAATTGATAAGATAAAATAGTTACACCTTGCGCATATCGATGAAGGTAAGGCTCTTAGAATCGTATAGATATGGTTGTTTTTAATAGACGTTAGTTATGCTATGCTACATGAACGAAAATTGAAAGTTAATACGAACAAATATATTAAGCAAGCAAGTTGTAATTAGAAATCAAAATTGTTGTATGTAGTGTCATGCTCCTATTAAGGCCAAGTTTAAAGGTTGGAGGTGCGTTTCAAAAAGTTATACAATGCTTAAGACGCTTATATCTACACTTTTCGAAACGATTCCGCTTCAGATAAGGTCATGTAGTCGAACCATAATCGGAACATATTTATTGGAGCTCTACATCACATCCTCGCTCCTCTGCTACTACTTGATCTATAAATGGTGTAATTTGCGTACGTGATCATTTCAAAGTAAAGAAAGTAAGCAAAGAAGCTTATCGTACATTATAGCATACTATAAGCCGTGCATCTCATTAACTTTTTTCTGTGACGATCATCTCATATCATGAAATTTATGGAATGAAAGTCGCCCCTTTGATATTGTTAATCATTTTTGTCTAAAACGGGCAATCTGAAGCACCAGTTATCTCACAGGTATGAACTATTTCTCAGTCGCCTTTTCTTGCCTGAAAAGGGAAAGCATTTTTCCGCCGCTCCGCATCATGTTTCAGCAACAGCAATTACTTAGCGCTGTATAGGCACACAGGTGCCTCGAAAATAGAGATTTATGAATCGCCTTCTTGCTTGATGCTTCTTGCCGGCCTACACCAATCCGTCGCCATTCTGCTTGGTTGCGCATAAACTTTTGTCAATTCAATTGCTTCATTAGCAATAAATAAAAAATGTGTTTGCTATTGTTAACAATACAATGTACATCTTTACCATTCATATAAAATAAGATTGTGTAGCTCCCTTTATATATAAGGGTGCAGTTTGCAGCCCGCATTATTTAGCTGTGTATGAATCTTTTAATGACTATTCATGTTCATACGTGCTTTTTCTGAACAAACTTTTAGTTTTTCAAATGTGGTCATTTATCTCCAACGATGTCAAACACAAATGGTAAAAGTATAGCTAAATAAAAGCTTAAACAAATAAGTATGACACACTAAAAGTTAAAATATATATCATAGTATGATGATGCACAAAAATAACTAGGTATTATAATATTTATGTTGCTGGTAATGATAATACACACATAATGGTATGCATCAGCAGAGCTAGGTAAAAAAGAACGTCTACCTCTTGTATATAGTATGGTCTGTCTGTCTGTAATGTAATGTGAAAAACAGGATTGAATCATAAATCCACATTGTTTTCTCCATAAAAAGCAACTGTCAACTTGCGTGAACCTTCTGTGCGAAATGGTTGTATACAATTTATCTAATCTAATTGCATTCACACTTTTTCAAACGCCCCTTTATTTTATGAAAATGAGCATCATTTAAAGACCTGCCTCTAGTTTGAATTACTGACACCCCCTTGTTTGTGATTGCAAGATTTGTAACTTTAAAACTCCATCATCTATACCTTTACGTAGGTAGCTAGTCATGTTTCAATTTCAATACCTATTAACAATTATTGCTCCAGCGATCTACGACAAAAAGAAAAGGTAGGCGGAAGACATCTCAAATGCTACCGAAGATGGATACGATGTATATATGTATGTAGTCTGAAATTTGGTGGGGTGCATTTATAAGTTATAAAGAAATGGCCATCGTTTCGAATGTGCAAATTATCTTTAAAATGCTATTAAAATAGTCACGAAAAAGACCAGACGAAGGCCTAAAATGCATAATAAATTATAACAACTAATAGTCTCCAAGTCGTAAACAAGTATGGTCGAATGTAGGTAGAGACAATGCAATTTGGGGCATTATGCGAACCCTCTACTTCCATAAGATATATGCACGGATATTTAATGCATTTAATACTGAAAAACGATGTTTATTGAGATTACTGTGTTTTGTGAACATTGATTCAGTTTATTTAAATACTTCTGACAATAATAACTTACAATATTTTTTGTTTGTGTTTGTTCAAGTCACGATAATAATTCACTAACAAAAAATTCTAGTTATTACTTTTTCTTAATTAACAATATTATAGTAATGAATCAGTGATTCAAACGGTTTACATATAAGTATGTAAGATTAAGGACTTTCGATAGCTATATCTTTGTGTATTTTTATTGATTGATGTATGTTATTAGGTGTAATTGTAACGCTTACGTCCAAACATTCAGATTTAGAAAATGTCCTCTACAGAAAGAGTTTGTGAAATAGGAAGTGATGATCGCAGTATTGAAACATCAAGACAATTGAGAGGAGTTATTACTTGGCTGCATTTGAAGATTTACATTTTTTGTAATATTGAATATAGTACAGAACAGATCAGTTGACTTCATCCTAGCATCACATTACGCTCAAAACATATGTACGAATTTTTTATTCACTAATAGATGAAGACTTAAGTAAGAATGATACAGTAGTAGACTTGATTACAGATACCTAATCATCTTATTAGATATAGGTGGTAATTTGAATCTATAATCTCTAAATAGCAAAATGACTGATTGTAGGCTGTGTACTAGCTTTTGTATTTAAAACTACAAAATAAATAATCCGTGCGGCTACTGTTTTTTCTCGCTAAGGTAAGCACTATCAAACATATCTAGTTCATTAATTAAATAGTTAGCTTTGTTTTTCAGCAGTTTTGCAGACGCGGTTAATTCTTCCAGAGAGTCAATTTCTGCTTCCAATTGCTTCATCTCTTGCTCCATTTCGGAAGTCGTGGAATCAACCAAGTGGCAAAGCCGAGCGAATGTTGACGACAATTCTCTGCAAAAAAGAGAAAATTATAGCTCAGTTATTTTGTCATCAGATCCCCAACAACAAAATCTGGCTACGTTTTCGATTTTCATTAATCCAATCGCTTGTAATTAGCACTTCAAAGCAGTTAGCACACAAATGAGAAAGGTATTAAATGTCAAGTGCTCCAGGAAAAAATCACGTGCTTCAGTGCATTTACAAGCTTGTTATGAAGTGCTCATTCCACGAGGAAAAACTGATTCAAAATTGTATAGATACAAGTACTGTTTTCTCCTATTGTCTTACTGTTGCACTTGATGGCTGCAATTAGCTGATGTTAAGTCAACTATGAGACGAAGTTTCTTGGTGGCGTGATCCACGTACTGTCGCTTAAATTCCCTTTCTTTCGCTTTGTTGGTCCAGGTAAGTCGTTCGTACATGTAGAGCCCACCGTACAGAATTCCCGTTACGACAATTACTCTCCATCCAACCGTCTTCATCAACTGGGAAACATGAATCAAACGGTAATTTATACATTCCCTTCACTTGGCTAAACTTTCAAGGTAGTTTTCTTATTTCTTGCGTGAAACACATCTGGAATTCCAAAAGTTATCTGGTATTTGGTATAGTGCGGTATAGTGTGTACTTACAAATCCTGCTAACAGTAATCCTCCCATAGTTCCTTGGCTGGTAATTGAAGCGACTGCTATTCTAGAAATAATAGACCAATCATCGGTCCCGTTCTGATAGTATGAACTAATGTCAGTGGGTGGGGCAAGGGGAGATATAGGCTGAGGCAAGCCCCTTGTTGGCTGTTAAATCAACAATCAAAAGTTGTATATAACTGAACTGTATAACTACAACATATATTATATACCACTACAAACACATCCCTACTCTTGCTTGATTGTCTCTCATTTTCATCCGCTTGATCAAACTACTTACTTGTTCCTGAATGAGTTTGCCTCTTGACGCAAAATATCCACCACCAAAAAAGCGTTTGATGAGTGCATTCGGGCCAAAGCTGAACTTGAAAGCAATGTCTTCATGAAAGTCTCCGCACAAGTTATCACAATTGAGTCTGTAGAGAACTTCAAACGGTTCCCTTCTGGGCAGAACTCCTGCGTTGATGCTTCGCTTTTCAGGTGGGAGCAAGGCTGACATTCTTTCCGTCATTTCCTTCTGACTGTTTTCCATGTTCATGGCAAGCGCTGTACTAAGTCGAGCACGTAAATTGGAACCGAGGCCGGCTTCAACATGGCTGTGCAGTTCTTTCTTATACACGTTTAGCACAAGAGGGTCGGGATGAAACGGGGCGTGAAATTCGTCAACGAGAACACCTAAGCGGCGAATTTCCTCACTCAAAGCTTTGCTAACTTTACACTCAACATCTTCAACCATTTGCCGGATCTTGTCCTTCATCTCATGTGTCAACAGTTGGAGTTGTTTATCCGTGAAATCAATCTTGTCCCAGAGCTCCTTGCGAAACATCGTCTTTTGCGAGCGAAGGTTCTGTGATGACATGAAAACTTTGTCCATGATCGACCTTGTGTCTCCAGCAATATGTTTACCTCGATGGGAGTGCTGCTGAAACTTTGTTTGCACAGCGGATTTCGAAATACATTCTTCAAATTTGCGCTCAAAGTCTTGGAACTCAAAGTAACGGATTTGGAAACCTTCGGCTAATGCTCCAGCTAAAACAAATAATCGAGACTTACGCTACAATTCATCGCATTTCATAAGTACAAGAGTTGTACTGTCAATAATTTGATTTAAAAAAATACTTTTTGAGTAAACATAAACACTTATATAGGTACACCTACATTGAGCTGGCAGACCCTTGGCTTCTTGTAGTCGAGCCTGTAAAACTTCTTTCGCAGAAACAAAGAAAATCCTTTCGCCAACTTGCTCTTTCTCAATTACTTTCAGCTCATTGACTAGGAAATCGGAGGCTCGTTCCATGTGTTGTGCTCTAACCTAAAAGTTGTTGGAGAAAATAATTTAATATTAACCAATGAATATTTTTTACCATTTACAGCATTCAACATATGGAGACAAATTACTCATCAGGTTTACAGCAAGTAAGGTATTTGACAGAATCTAACCTGGCTAGCCTCTTGTGGCTGCATTGCAACAAGAGAAAATAATTACACTTTATTGGAAACCTACATGATTATGTACTGCATATTGACACATTGACCATAACTATATAAAGCATACATGGTCAATGGTAGTGTGAGAGATTAGTGCACTACATTTTTTGTGCTTCTACTAATAATATGTCAAAAATTTTCGACTAAAAATATATAAAAGCTTACTTGATCAACAAAATCAATTTCAGAGGCGGAAGCATCCCAGCGATTGTTTAAGATAAAAATATTTGGTTTGGAAATTTGGTTGGATACTTTGTGGAAAAAGTTTTTCTCCTGTAAACGAAGCAATAGCATTCATTGTTTAAAAAAAATATATGTTCCACAATTGAAGCTTGATTAAGTACGAACCGTTAACATTAATGTGGATTCTGCATTCGAGACTAGAACAAAAACGTCAGCGTCTAAACAATGCTTATCAATCCAGTCATCTAGATTGGGAGATACGTCAATTCCTGGGGAGTCTACAAATACTACATCATCGCGTAGTAATGGACATTTTTCTTTGGGCCAGAAGACCCTAACTAGCGAGGACTCTGTTAACTTTTCTTTGCAAAGAGCATGAGCTAATTGTGAAACAGACTGTACGCTGTGCCGTTCTGGTGAATTTTCTAGAATAAGGTAAGCTTCGTTCGGAGATTCAGAACCTGAAACACACACACACACACAACAAGAACTTGTCTTAATTTGGGTATACATACACAACAGAGATGGTTAG
>JAQIXX010001032.1:0-40751 GCA_034700605.1 Willowsia nigromaculata
GAGTCCAGATGAGAACGTCACGTTGACGCTAAGTCTCGGGAAAAAGTTTGAGTTGACATATGTCAGTTTACAGTTTTGTGGTTCGAAGCCGGACTCGATGGCTATCTACAAAAGTATGGACTTTGGAAGAACTTGGCAACCTTTCCAGTTCTACTCGAGCTCATGCAAAAAGATGTACGGACGGCAGAATAGGTAAGTAGAGATTAATTTTTATCACTTTCGCTTTTTTAGCACCTCTTTCTATTATCCCATGGGTGACATTTTAACTTTCACCTAAAAAAACTCACCGGAAAACTCTAATTTTTAAGGGGCACCGTAACACGCGCAAACGAGCAAGACGCTCTTTGCACAGACAGCCACATAAAGGACCTCGGAATGGGCAATCGTATCGCTTTCAGTACACTTGAAGGTCGTCCAAGCGCCATCGATTTCGATAACAGTCCCATACTTCAAGTGAGCATACAATTTTTTTTATTCAAATTCAATTATCTTTTACAACCGCATCGATAAATCACCAATCCTCATTGCTTTCACGCTCATGCATCACTTTTAGGACTGGGTAACCGCAACCGACATCCGTATCGTGTTCAACCGTCTCCTCTACCCAGACACCAACATTGCTCCTCTCCTTCAAGAAATCGGCACAATGACAAATTCCGCGAGCTCCGTCACTCTGAAAATGGGCAACCAGGAGAACTCGAATATTGGCAGTGGCACCCTCCCCGAGTACTTCTACCAACCTGGACGAACTTCCTCGAACGAGACGACCAACTCCGTTGTCGGTGATTCCGCTGTTGATTTTCAGGTACGCGTTTCTAAAACCTTTTTTGTGGCTAATGCCGTGTGAAATTAGAATAATAATTGATTAAAAGAAATTTCCACGTGGTTTCATCTCGGAAAATGGTATCGAGTGCGTATAAAAGGAAGTCTGAGTGGAGAACAGGTTGATGTTGATGGACAGCAGAGAAAATGGAAGGATGGTTGCGTCATGGTGTGCTTACAACACAACAAGCTACACAATTTTCATGCACGCACTATCTCCTCTCTACTGCCGCCGTAAATGTTTCTTTAATTCAATAAATTTTTATATGTGTTTTTTTATCATCAGAGTGGTGGTGGCGCATCCCAAAATTCCCCGAGCCATGATGATCAAAGACCTCCAAGTGTCTCGAACGTGTATCCGAGCAGTGGGAGCTCTTTGTTTTCCATGATGAAATCAGGCAGCCCAATAATGAGCGGTGCTGCTCCATCTGCTCCTGGCATAAACGCTAACGGAGGTCTGCAGACTTTTTATGGTGTCGCTGACTTTGCTGTCGGGGGAAGATGCAAATGCAATGGTCACGCTTCTCGCTGCATTCACAACAAGTAAGAAGATTCTTTTTTTGAGTTGACAGATTTCAAGATAATTTCTCTTTTTTTGGCAAATGAAACGAAATGTCCTATTGTTTGGGTGTCGTGTTTACAAGATAAATTGTGTTACAGGCAAATGAAGAAAAAAAATTGTATAATTTTTGTTCATTCTCTTTTCAGGGAGGGGGAACTAGTTTGTGATTGCAGACACAACACGGCTGGTCGTGACTGCGAACGTTGCAAACCATTCTACTTGGATCGACCTTGGGGTCGTGCCACTTCCAGAGATCCGCATGAGTGTCGAGGTAAGATCAGCATTTTTGTTTTTTCTCTGAAAAATCCACAATTTTTGACAAAAAAATCAAAGTAAACATAACTGCAATTCATAAGCGGAAGTGCATTGTTGCTCTCTGTGTATTGTTTCCTATTGTTCCACTCTAGCTGTTGTGTAATAACTTGACTAAGAGAGGGTCTGCTTATACATGATCAAACGAGAGAGAAAAAATAATTTTACTGGGAAATATTTTTTTTATTCTCATCTGAACAAACAATTCTTCAATTTTTTCCAAGTCATATTGTTTGTGGGTCTGTTTATGTGTACCTCACACACACTGCATAAAAATGACAAAAAACACTGCAATTGTAACAAAAAATATGTAACCCTCATTGCATTTTTCTACAAAGCACTATAAAAATGGAGAGAGTGAAGAATGCAGTAAAAGATACTTAACAAGTGAGCAGACAACGACAATAAAAACCCATTCGAAATGTCATATTGCCCACACATTCTTGATTTTTCAGAGAGAGTGGGTTTCAATAGCTCTGTGATTCTCTCTATTTTACTTTCTATATAAATGCGTCCCATGATCAAGGGAGTAATGGTTCTGTATGCAATTGTAAAAATAATGCGTTGCACAAAAATCGTTCATGATGGAGAATTCTGTGTATACCTGTGTACCATAAACACACTTCAGACTCAAGAGCTGCCATAATGCACAAACTGATTTTCATTCAGTTGAAAAATTCATTCAAAGAGGAAGGGAAAAATGTTCAATCGAGTGTACATCTAATACACAGGTATTCTACAATGTCGTTTAGTTGACCAGGAGAAGAGCAGGAGGGACTTGACAATGAGATGAGAGTGTATACATGTTCTTTTTTCAATGTCGATCACAATGCGATAAAAACATGTTGTTTTCTATGCGCTCCACCTATTCAAAGCGTTTTTATTGAAGTGATTTCGGTTGTGAATGGATATGTGCTGGAAAAGTGATAGAAAATAATCTCTTTTAAATGTAATGAGAAAAAGATTTTTTGGGGAATTGAATCGATTTTCTTGGGGGGTTCTTACACATTCCAGATGATAAACGCTGATTATATTGAATTTGAATATCATAAAGCCAACTCAACTATTTCTCCTTTTCGTAGAAACGCTCACATTCCTTGGGTTCCTAGAAGAGAGAATAGTTTTATTGCTTGAGAATGTGTATTCAGATTTGAATAAGAATCTCTAATAATCCAATCCACATTTTCATTCATTCCACCTACGACAAATAATGAGCTCTGGTTATCGAGTACCTGTACAGAAGGACCTGTGTGCACCTCTACTTTTGTGATTTGAGGTACTCGCATTATTCATAAAATTGCACCAATTGGTTGTTACCTTTCGAGGTACAAATGCTTTCCATTATTATGCGGTGAAGACAAACACCTGAAAAGAGAGAAATAAAAACATGATGTTCGCATTTTAACCTTTTTTTCTTGAACTCCGACACAACAGAAGTATTAGTGTCGGCAAAACACATATTTATGCGCTTATTGTTCTATAGAGAGTTAGAGTACAAGTCTGCAGACATTCTATCAGCATTGTTTTCTGAATGAATGGGGCTTGTTCATTCATTGTTTCTTGTGGAGAGGAAACAAGAAAACACGGTAGTGAGTTTGTGGGCAAAATATTAGGAGAAAAAGGTGTCCATAAGTAGTTTAAGCGTCTTACTTTATATTTTCTCATAAATTCCTCACAGCAGAGGTGACGACAATAGAGATTTGGGATTTAGGGATTAACACTTTGTTAACAAAAGTGAAAAGATTTGTGTAAGCTATCGTGATGAAAGTATAATATTTCTGTTCAGAATTTCATACAAGATAATTTTTGTGTGTACAAAGCGGAGTTTAAATCGCCTTTAAATTTTTGAGGAAATTGGAAAGTAGGATATGAACTCTCTGATTATTGGTATCGTTTAGATAATAAATTTCCTATTCTAATAAATTATCCACCGCATGAAGCAGTAAAGATGCAATTTCAAATGCAGATGTATCGTTATGATTTTTACTTCATGTCTGGAAACCATATTCCAAACGATCTCCGCCAGCAAAAGCTGCAATTTTTTAAGCTAGATGCTTTATTCATGCTGTCAGCAAAACTGTCTTGTTGAGTTGCGTCTCTCTCTGTAAAGTAGCCGATTTTCAAGCAATAAATATTATGCAAAACGGTTTTTTTCTCTGTCTCTCTCTCGGATATCAAGTATGCATATTATGCAGCAGCCTCATTTCCTGCAGCAGAGAGATAGGAAAACGTGGATGCAATAATAACTGCATTGATTTCTTGCTGATCGGTATCCCATTCCTC
Source organism: Willowsia nigromaculata (assembly GCA_034700605.1). Lineage (NCBI taxonomy): Eukaryota > Metazoa > Arthropoda > Collembola > Entomobryomorpha > Entomobryidae > Willowsia > Willowsia nigromaculata. Next base: position 3,980 of record JAQIXX010001032.1, read on the forward strand.
GACATAGAAGATGAACTCTGCATTTCGGCATCTCTCTTTCAACAGGTAATCACAGACAAACAACCAGTCACTTTTTTTGGATGGAAGAAGAGAGGCATCAAAATCCCTAACAAGAAAGAAACCAAATACCCATAACATTTATACATGCAAATAACATACACACTTGCACGTGGATAAACAGGCGAAAAATGCATTCTTCATTTTTCTCTCGATAATCATCATCATTATCATACCAGAACATGAACTTCTCACGCACTTTTTTACAGATACAACCATCCATACAAAATAGTCTATTTGAGCACTTTTTTTTGCTTACGCAGCAGCCGAAAAAAAAACCACATCATTTTCAGCAATACATTTCCAAATCATCTAGTTTGTTTGTTGTTGTACTTTCGTAGCACGCTTTTTTACTTAATGCTCTCTATAGCTTCCTTTCTGCTTTTGTTGAGGAAAACGAGGTTTAGTGGATTTTTTTTGGTAATTTCCTATCGAAATGACTCCACAAAAAAAAAACCTTTAGCTTTTCTCCGACACTGCATGTAAACCGTGATGACTGGTTTGGCTTTGGCTTCTCACAGAATGTGCAGTTATTTAAGTCAAGTCACTTGCTCCCATCTCTCTTTCAATGAGACCTCCAAAAAGTTTAACGTATTTTGAGCATTTTTATCCTACTTTCCTCCTAAATGTTTGGAGGAAACCTACTTAAGTCAACTGGAACTGTAGATACTGCTCATGTTGGAAAAATCCGAAATAAGTTTGAAACCACCACCTCCACCACACGTCCATCGTCTTCCCGTTTCTTTTGCGTTCCTTGTTTGTTCTCGAGGTGAAGTGATGAATAACAACGAAATGCGAACAAGTCGCGTTTTTTTAAACCGGGGTGCATACTTACATATAGGTAGTCAGTCAGTTATGGATCTTTTTGCAGAGATCTCCTCCAAACAGATAGGTTTTTTCGCTTGTGATGTCGACATCGACATGCATGCATGCTTGAACTGACTTTACCATCAGTACAAAACTATGTAATATTTATGTGTACGTTATATGCACTATTAAGTTTCTTCCTCCTCCTCAGCCAAAATAAAAAGTTAAGTTTCACTGTCTGGTTCTGTTGTTGTGTTGTGATCGGATTTCTGCAGCAGGACTCTTTCTTCACCATGCTTTTCCTATTCTCCCGTCAGATCAGAATGCGGAAGACATGACCAACGAGAGAGAAAAAAGGGAAGAGAAAAAAAAAGTTGCGACAAATTATCCAGTAACTGATTCTCTGGAATGAGGTTGAGCATGAGCTGAATATCAATTTTTTTAGTCGTTTTTCAATAGACTTTCAAAGATTTTTTTAGTTTTTCTTCTCCTTTTTTTGTCGGTCACATTCACACACACACATGAGGGAAATTTGTTAGATATGTAGGAAGGAAGTTTGGAGACATTGGAGAAAAAAACGGTATAGAAAACTGTTATGGGACATCATCATGATCATTTAACGTGATGGTAGTGGCATGGTCGTGGATTGGTGAAGTGAATTTTTTTTCATATCCGTCCCATTCGTAAAAGTCTTTTTTTTTTGCACGGGGTACAAAATGAGGTTGTGAATGGAGGTAATATAGTGTACAAGTAGCAGTAGTCAACTTTTATTTTCAGCGATTGGATTTTAATGCAGGGAGAGCACATACACAAAACTTGTAGGTAAATAAACTGGATAAAATGATGCAATTGGAAAAATAAAGCTTTTGGGAACGGAGTTTAGACTCGTTTCAGTAGATACAAACTGTTGGAGTTTTAAAGCTCCACCTCTACAGAGTAGAGTTTATAGCAGATTTAACATTAGTGGAAGTAGTAATATGTAAAGTGAAACTGAAGTTGACAGAAAGTAAATTGACTGCAAAAATTTTCTTCATTCGACAAAGATTTTTTTCCCCTTTTGGTTCAACTTCTTTCATGCTGGTTGAAGAATAAGAAAGGAGAAACGTGGATGGCTTTTGGTTTGGTGGTGATTGACAAAGCGTTGAAAAATGACCTGAAAATGGAAGACCAATGACATGCCATTAATTTTTTTTGCGAAATTTTCTCTCCACTTTTTGAAGTGAAGAGGGAATAAAAAAGAGCACGAGCATATTATTATTCTTTTGACTTGGCAAACGGCACTACGTGAAAGTAAAGTTAATTTTTTTTTGTGGAATCAGAGCTTATTAATGACTTTGATGGGAGTTTTGGGAGACGGAGTCTCTTCTGGTTTCAGCCGGAATAACATTTTGAATTTTTATTTCCTACAGGTTGCACGTAAACAGGGCACAGTTAAGGGGGTAATGAAATTAGGCACGAAAATATGGGTATTTTAAGGAGGTTAAGTGGCCTCGTTGCTCACCTTTCCTTCGCAATATAATGCTCACGTTTGTGTATAATTACCCATAATTATGTTTTTACTGATAGGTGGAACTAGAACCAAAAATACTGAAAAGGGAGACTCATTCGCTAGTATGTACGTAGCACGACATACCAGTCAAAAAAAGCGTGTTTCCTTTTCCCTTCTAACAAGAAGGAAAAAAGGGTCAAATGTTTTTGTCATTAAGATATGATAACAGGAACATGTACAAACATGCACACAATCATAAAACAGGAGCAAACGATTTTCATCATTACAGTATCTTTGTACTCTCATGTTCTACATGATATTTTTTTGGGAAAAAGTGTGAGAAAAGCGGAATAACAATTTTTTTTGTTTTGTAAACTTTATGACAGCGACATCATCACATGAAAGTGTACATAAAGCACACCGATTCTCCTTCCCTTTACAACTTGCACTTGTAAAAGTGCAGTTTTTTTCTCCTTTTTACTGCAGTGCAGTTCGTATCAAAGCCCAGAAAGAAGTAAAAATCAGGCGGGGGAGTAGTAAAAGCCAACCCTACGCGTAACTTTTTGGAGTGCAATGTTTGTAAGCAACCATCTCAATATATTTTTTTGGTGTTTTTCTCTGTACCCACTTATTATTACACGTTTATAATGGGTAAACTCACTACATTATAAATATGATGCAATACTTTTATTCGGTTCACCAACAAAAAAATATACACAAACAAGTAAACTTTATTTCCACAAAAGTTTCGTTGCATTCTGGTCTCTGTTCCCATTTCATTTCAGTGAATGATGACCAGTCAACCGGAATCTTAGTTTCTTTGCTGGGCATGCATGCATGCATTGATGGATGCTGTTCTGAGAGGGATCATTGCAAATGCAACTGAAACTGACTACAAATCTGGGACATTTTTACTCGGAATAGATCCATAGGATTTTCTCTCTTATGTCGGGTTGTGAAAACACCCGGATCCTCCACCGCACATAAATACTCCCTCCCGAATTTAACTCTATAAAGTTGCGTTACATTTTATCTCTGTCCCAACCCCTCTTATTTAACCAACAGCTAGAATACTTTCATGAGATCAGTGCAGTGAAAACAACGACTAATAAAAGCATAATATTGAGTCAGTACCCATTTTTTCGGGTGCATATCAGACCGTTAGGTAGGAAAGTAATAATCAGAAAAATAATTTCCAAAAGTTGAGCCATTGCGTTTTCCTCTAATATCCTTTTGAAAAACGTAATATCCCCCATCAAATTAATGGTTGACATTGACTTGACATCATGCGGATGAGTAGTAGCAGTATTCATGAGTACTCGGGTACTTATTAACATGCAAAATGAAATCCCGAGTGTGGCCTTGCATTTTCCTAAATAAAGAGGCTTAACATCTTCCCCGCTCGGATGGATACTTATTCAAGTAATATTCATCACATCACCTGTGCAAAAAATTGGAATACATTCCTCAGAAAATAACGAGTAAATAAAAAGTTCTTTTGAGGGGATCGTACACTACAACCACCAAAAAATCATAATCACGACGAGAGAGACTCACTTTAATGCATCATCTTTATTATTTAGGATGATGGTGTTCAAGCACCCGTGTAAATGCACACGACGACGGATACGGTAGACGGCCAAAGATTTTCTTTGGGGACGACGGAAATTCTGGAGCACCACCACTCACTCACCTTTATATTCCATCTCTCCATTTTTTCCACACAAACATTTTTTTTCCTGTCACGCTCCATCAAATAATATTATACATGCTCCAGCCATTTTCGTTCATAAAAATGATTACACTCTCTAACGTATTGTTGTTGTGCGGGGGTTGGTTTCTCGCTTTTTCGAATGGGAGATCACTGTCTGGGAGTATCGGTTATTGTAGAGCAGTATGGATTTCACTGTGTGGTTCTTTTGTGAAATAGCCTATTATTATTACATTGACTATGATACTCGAGAAAAATCTTTTCTCTGTGATTGCATTCTTATTGCTGGCTTGGCTTTGGCTTGGCTTGTGTGATTTCTTGGATTCTTACATCAAAAGACGCTTGTGTGGTGCTTTCCGCTTGAATAAACTTTACGTTTTGTGTAACGTGCTGGATGGAAACAGGCTATTGTAGTTTTGTTGGGGTAACCTTTAAAGTTGGGTGCTGGAGGAGGAAAAATGTAAACTACATGACATTCATGAATTTACTTTGAAGATGTGTGCATTTTTAAAGGGATTGTTGAAATGAGCATATTTTTAACTCGAACGTGGAGCTTCCTTTTCCCTGCTTGTTTACTCCATTTTACACGGTTAATAAAAATTGTGCTGATGAGGACAGTAAAAATTTGGGGATGATGGGAAGCACAGGTAAAAAAAGTAGCAATGTTTATTGCATTTCACAGAGAAAGGACACTTTTAACAATCTTCCATTAAGTGTGTACAGTCGTAATATTGAGGTGCTTTTGAATTCTTGCTTTTGCCATGAACTTGAACTGTAGGAAAAAGTGGTATGGAGAATTGTACGTGGAAGGGGACATGGAATGTGAATGCCGAGGGATTATACTACTGCAGAGAGTGAGCTCTTAGGTGACTCATTTTTGTTTGTGATCCTTTGTGGTAGTTCTGATTAGCTAGTGGGTTTAATAGCGGAGGGATTTTGTACATGGAGAAAATATTAGACGCAGGCTACCTAAAAGCCAAGCCAGCGACCAGAAAAACCCTTGAATAGAGGATTATGAATATTGATTATGTTTCATGTTTGAGTTTGAAACGTGCTGCTAGTCTGTGTGGCGAATTTTAGGTGCTGTCACCAGAGAGGAGTGGGTGAGAACGAAGTGATTCGATATTTTTGTTGGAACTGGAGAGTACTTGCGTAATGCTGTCCATGTTGGTTAATCTGCTGGAATAATATTTTTGATGATTTTTTGTATTCAAAACATTTAAACAAGCCACAATGTGTAAATTTATCAACACGAGAGATTCTATTTTGTTGCGAATTTTCATGAGGCAAAATTACCCGTTTATGAGTGTGGTAAATTAAATGTCGCTTTTGTTCGTGACCGTGACCTTATACAAGCTCTAATGTGACGGAATTATTTTTGAAGAATCGTGATGAATTGATAGGGAGAGTTTTTCAGTGTTGCGCAGTTGAAAATGAGAAAGAAACTCTTAAGAATTCTTAAGAAAGAAGTTTTGAAAAGTTGGTTTTTAGCATATCTAAAGCTGCATCTTCATAATTCTCCATTTTTAGTCCAAATGCAAATAGTGACATAAAAGCTTGTATTATGCTTCTTCATTTTGACCATTTCAAGTTGGTAAATTTTTTGACACATCTGAAAGCTCATAGGTTTATAAATAATCAAACAACTGCCAATTTATAAGCGTGGGCTCTCTCACGCTTACAATTTTCCAACCAAATTATCTCTCTGAATTATTGTTTCTCCTCAGCATTCTCTGTTCATATATCAATCGCTAATCTTTAGAGTGCACATTACAAATTACAGTGAACACCTCAAGTGACACGTAGTGGGATTATTGCATAATCAGAATAATGTGTTTTTCTCGACCCACTCCTTCTATTTTCAGTGATGCGATTTGTAAGATTGAAAAGTGCAATGCCATATTGATCACGCTCATTATCGTCTGGTTTGGTCAAATCTCACCTGCATCACAATCATGTCTCCCTTGCATGCTTATCAATCTTCTCGAAAAATTTGTGTTCATCCGTCCATCTCATGCTCACGTCTTGATTGTAATCTCATCTTCAGAAAAATGCATTCGCTAAAAACATGCAGCTCATCATTATACGAGATTATATACGACTGCAGAAAAAAACATGAACGAAATGCAACGCGAATGTACCGGTCATCTAGTAAAAAACAAGAGAGCAACTCTCACCTTTTTTTTCGCTTTTTAATGCTCACCTTTTGGTACTAAAGAAAAACCCACAAGAAAAAATCGCACCAGAAGGCAAACCTCTATAAAAAAAAGTCAAGTCGGGAGAAAACGCTGATCATTCATCCCTCCTGTCATATTTTTTATTACTTTTTTTTCTATGTCAGTCTATAAGAAACCCAACTAGTTAGGGATTCAGTCTGGCTGCGAGAAGAACCGTCTCCATCGGTTGAATTGTTAGGATCACTCTCTGTCCAAAGAAAACTCCTTCATTCCATGCACATAGGTATGTATATATTTTTTCCTTCTCAGGTGATAAAAACGATTATATTATTTAAGAATGCATGCACAAACGCCGGCAACAAAGTCAGATTTCTTAATGCATCACTCTCTCACGAGAGATGAAAATGAATGATCATCATCAAAAGTGGAATTGATGCAGCAGGATTAAAAGGAGTTACTCACAAATATGTAATATTATTTACTACCAAAACTGCATCATCTATTTTTCCCCTTTTCCTCTTACAAACACATTTAAAAACGTGTCGTCCATAAGCATGTGTGGTAGAACCCATCAAGACTCTTGTTTTATTGCGCTTTTAACGGGCTATTGTTATATGTACACACATACACAACTAGAATCAACATCAAGAAGCACTTTTTTTCTCTGTGAATCGTCATGAAATAAAAAGGAGAACCTGCTTGATTTAGTTACTTGACGGTTTTTACTGCGTTTTTGTTGGTTTGCTGATGAAGATCAGCTTCTGTTATTGTACATCCATCCAATCCATTATACTGCACGGTGGCCTGGCTTCTTGGTCAGGTTGCTCATCGTCTCGACTTTGATTGTTCGCACTTCTCCAGAGCAGCATCTCTCAGAGACTTTTGACTCCATCAGCGTGTTCACTCCTTTGTCTACTCTCATTTTCGAGTGGATGTGTGAGTGTTTCCTGAACAATGCAACAAGCAAGCGAAAAAAAGAGTAAAAGCCTGGTTCTGAGTTTTGTAGTGCGTATAAGTCAAGATAAAGAAGAAAAGGATCTTAATCTCATTTGAGTGTCTTTTGTGTGTATGTCCTTAACCATGACTTTTATTATCATTTAGATTAATTTTTGTTGATCTCTCGCTCGCTACTTCTATGGACTTGCATGGACATACTCACGCATTCGAAACAGAAACGAGAGGAAAAAGATTTTCTCTTTAGATTTTCACTTTCTATAGATATTTCTCCTGCTGCTGTCCACCGAAAGAGAATTAACGTGTTCTCGGGAGCTCTTAAATACATTAGAGATCTCTCGCCCGAGATATCACACCTATTAAGGAGGAAAATGGCAAAATGCTGTTTATTGGTTTGTGACTGTTATTGTTAAACTTGAACTGGATCCTTTTTCTTGGGAATGTCATGAACCAATTAGAAAACCATATATATCCACCAGTACACTCCTCAGAGAGGAAAACGCTTAATTGAGTTTAGCTATTAAATCATCGTTTGTGTAAGGGTCTTGCACACGAGCTTAGTAGATATCTAACCAAAAACCACCCACTCCCAAAAAACACCATAAGATTGTGAAAATTGTAGCAGAACCGAAGAGAGAAACACAAGCGGTATCAGTAAAATGAGGATAATAACTGGTCGTCATAAATATGAATAACGCAGGATAAAATGGTTTTTTCCCTTATGATCATTTAAGATTCCTCCGTCTTGATAAAATATCATCATGATTATCGACGATGATATCAGGCGCATTATTATATACACGCCTGCTCATCATGTAAACTCTCAGAGATTAATCATAATAAGCTATTCTCTCTCTACCTTCTTGTGCTTCTTTTTTGGAACGTTTCCCTGTGGCACACTTGACTGTTTACAACAAACTTGACAACAAATTGCATCTAAATTCTGGCCAAAAATGGGAAAACTCCAATACACACGCTCAAGTCATTGTTCTCCTTCTCGTGTCTACACAAAAGACCCAGTTTTATAGGATGAGCGTAATATCTTCTTTACTGGATAAAATTATTTTTATGTTCTCAGAAAATTAGTGAGCTTATTACGACGACAAAGGCACAAAAGCACTTTAGTACAAGCTCGAGGAAGATGAGGAGCGCATAACAAGAAGCATTTTCAGAGGCTTTTCATGATGACCATGATCTCGCGATGATATTCACTATTTATCTGGCTAATACACTGCCGACGGTTTATGTAAAGTCGTTTACCCTAAAAATTCCTTTTGTGTGTTTGCTGTTGTGGAAAATGTGTACTTAAGAGAGCCAAGTTTGCTCAAGAGGAGAGAGGAAAAGCGATATCATGATGACCATCAACGATGATGGAAATGAAGGCATAAATTAAAATTAACGTTACATAAACACCAGTATGGTCATTATCAGAGTATCTCTGGGCTTCGAGGTATACACGAGATGGTCTATCCAGCAAATGCCGTTTACTTTTTGGAAAATTTTCCAACACAAAACAATGTCCGCTGAATTTTGACCAAATGAGTTTCTCATATAAAGTCATTATGAATGAAAAAAATGCAGACCATGTACTTTTTTTTCATAAACCCATTTTTAGATTCATCGAATTCCTCAAAAAACTTCTATTTTTGGGCAGATAAAAAGGCTCCCATCCAATAATACACACATTTACGTCACTTTAAGTCATCCAGTATAAAATGCACTGACATTTAAATTAGCTGTTATTACCGTGGCCATACAGAGTAGACATGTAGTCTTTTCCTCCAAAACCCATGTCTCGATCACGTCTAAGCTTTTACCATTAATGCACGAGCCTGAATAAACCGTCATTTTAAAAATATCCTTTTCGAGATGGAGAAGGTTAAAACGATCAAGACGGTCTATTATCAAGTTTAAGTATTTCAGATAAGCTGGCATATCTTCAAGTACACACCATTTTGTCATAAGCTGTTTTAGCGACAAAACTTCTCAAGGTCTATGATCATGACGATGATGCAATTTCCAAATCAAAACTTTTTACCATTTCAAATGTCTTTAATGCGGCAAATCTCCATACCCATTTATATTTCAAATCGAAACAATTCCATTAAGCTCAATACTTCGTGTATTGACATTGAAAATTCAACAATTTCACGTTCAATAATCCAAGTTTAGAATTTTACTTAATCTACAAAAATCCGTCAATTTTTTTCAACTCTCTCTCTAAAAATGAACGTGATCCTACCACACAGACGTAATAACTAAACCCATACACGTTCCAAAACCTCAGCAGAAAAAGCAGAAAAAAATAGAGAGGTCTCTGATCTCTTAATTTATTTTTTTCTCTCTTCATCTTCCCCGCTGACTTAACTCTATAAAAAATACTTTCCCTTTCCCACACATACGTTTCATATTAATACGTTTATTTTCTCATCCGAACACATTTTATGCGCTACCATCACTCATATCACAACAACACTCAACCAGCCACTTTCTCCAGTGGAAAAAAAACCAACTCTCAACTTTTCTCTTCATGTCATGACTCAAACGAGTATAGAGAGATATTGGGTAAGGACGACTTGAGAAACACATTGTCAAGCATATTATCTTGTGTGAAAGTTGTATATAAACTCATAATATTCCTTCATATACTGCCTCAAAGTAAAGCGGTGTGTGATGATCAGCAACCCAAGAAGGGTAAAAACGAGAGGAAATTTAAGGGAATCAGGGAAAAGCTCAAAATTTTATTCAGAATCAATGGACCGTATCAAATGGGGAAAAAGGATCTTGTGTGGATGGATGGAGTAACTAAAGAGCATCGTGGAGGAGAAAAGGAGTCAAGTCAGTGCATATGTGAAAGTGTTGTAAGAAGCATGGCTGGGAATAAAATGCCGAGATATAATAATAAATGCTTCGTATGATTTTTTCCCTCGAAGAAAATCAAGAGAGAAATGTCCTAAAGCCCTGTATTTATAGCCTCATCTATTCCATAAACGCGAAATATTTCTAAAATTGGAGAAAAGGAATAAAAAAACGTAAGCAAAAGAGCAACAGCCCATTTTACAAACAGAAAGTTGCTCATGTTCTCTCGTAAAATGTATTGATATTAGCAGTACCCGATGTAAAAAGAGCAAATTGTTAAAAAATCATATAGAAAAATACTTGGAAACTTTCTTCCTCCAAGAAAAGGTCAATTGGGTCAGAGACTATCTTCAAGTTCTCCTCAATTTTTTAACCATTACCCATACGATCAAGGAGGATGATGAGGAGGACACTATATGAGATATGCATAATATACAGTAGAGGATTTAAGATTCTGAGGGTGCATTGCCTATTGAATATTGTCAGCTTATTTTTTTCACCCTTTCTCGTTTAAATCGAATCAGGATAGGTGGTAGGAAGAATAAAAATGAGATGGAGGAAAAATCGGATACGAAATCTTAATGTCTCTCGGCTTATGAATAAAGTGCATGGGCATATACACAAATAATGCATATCTCAAGAAAGGCTTTTTTTCTCTGGAAAACGAAGCATTGTTCTGTTTTGTCCTCTGAAGTTGGAGTTGTTTGAGTTGGAAACTTTAAAGTGTGCCTTGCACACACTACACTACGCTGCCGTGTTATGACACAATCATGCAAGTTTAAATGGGAAGGAAAAAAAGTGAAATGGTTCCAATTGAGACCGTACCTTTTTTTATCGGTCCCAATTGGGGAAAGGGAGGAAGAAATTGCGGTTGTAAAAAATTCTCTTTTCTTTCGCTGTACTGGTAATTCCTATTCAAGTTTTTTTTGTATCGTGATATGATGAACATGTATTCGTAATGGGGAGTATTCACCTTATAATTTTTCTTCTGGAGAGAGAAAAGTTTTTTCTGTGGAAGGAGTGGAATGTGTGTTTATATCATTCGACGGGAATGTTGGAATAGTGAAGAAAAAAAATTGTTGGCAGATAGGAGAAGAGGTTGTGTGTGTGTAGTGTGGTGGGTGGTAATAGTCATACACGTGGTATATTATTATTGCTTGCACACACGAACAAGAATGAAAAACGGAGAGAAATGTGAGATAGGAAGCGAAAGAGAATGAAATTGCCCTTTATTTCTTCATAAAAATAGAAAGTTGATAAAAACGGGGAGGCAATGTGCTGTATATACGATTGTGGATGAAGTGTGAAGCGATATGTGTGTAAAGTGTAGGTGGAACTGGTCTGCTGGATGAGAAAAGGAAGGAAGTGTATTTAATTAAATCTTTAGGTTTTTTTTTCGTCTGGCCTGGTGTGTAGATTTTCTGTAATATAATCGGGTTCACAACGCGCGGCTCTTCACCTTTACTCTGGTTCCATCATTCAATCCAATTGATACTTTTTTTTCTTCGGGAGAGCCATGAAAATTTAGAGGTGGAAAACGGGTAATTCAACATGTATTGCATTGAATCAAGGTGTGATGGTGCAGGAAGGAGATGAAAAGAATGGAATATAAAAACAAATCTGTTGCTTTTCCTTTCAAATCTTTTTCATTCATGTTTCTTGCGTTCTGGAATGTATCTTTTTTTGGTGAGGAGACCGCGAGCAACAACACTGGTGGTGGCGGAACATTATTAGCCCATTTCTTTCCGCTTTAACGGTGGGTTGTGCAAACAAAAAAACCTGATTTCTGGTTGGAATGCCTTTGTTTTGTAAAACATACAGTATGCGTGTGTGGCTGCAGGCATGATGCTCATATAGTTCACACCAACCGACATGCATTACAACGCATTGTTTTATTTGTTGGAGTTGTCGCCGCGTGTTCCAACATGAAATGGAATGTCAATATGAAAACAAACGGGAGACATATGAAAAACGGAAATGGGAGTTCATTGTGGCGAGATGATGATCGCAAGGTGGATGTGTAGTGTAACACGGAAATAAACGCGAATTTGTACCAAAATTAGCAGGTTTTACGGCTAAATGCAGAGAATTCTGCAAGTACAATGAACGATCGGTTTGTCATCATCGGAACCAAATTATTCAGTCTCCTGCATGTGCAGGTACGTGAGATGACTTGCTTTGGATGGTACTGCTGGAACTAGTTGAAAGAAACATGACTTTATTACATGCAGAATAGCACAAAGAAACACACCATTTGTTGATTAGCTCTCAGTTGATCATGTTCACAGAAGCGAAAGGTATTTAAAACATCAACAAAGGCGCATCCAAAAACCATAATAATAATTCCCATCATCATCATCAAACAAAACTCAAACTCTCTTAATTTCAAAGACCCCACGTCTGCTTGTTTGTCAACTTCTTTAGCACTCTCTCCACTTATTTATATACATGCTTCTGAATCGCATTGTTGGCTGCTGAATTAGGTATGTTGAAAAAACATTGCGACTGCATAAAAACTTCTCCATGAAAATGTTTGCTTCTTGTTCTCGAGCTTAAGAGTCCATACATGAATGCATTTTGGGTACACATGGACGGAAAAAACTACTCATATTATTAGGTATATATGTATAACCTCGTGTAAGCATCATTATTTGTTGTGTACAAGCCGTGCATGACATGACATGAACTTTTTCACCCACTAAAACCATCTCTACTAAATGCTTATGGATATGATTCCCGTCGAGTCTGAGACTTCAAACAGAAAAAAAAATCAGCTTTTGCCAGTGGCTGATGATACGCCAGCAAATAAGAACACGTATGAATTCATCATTTCTGTCCTTTCTCCTCTTCCTCTCGCTTGGGTTTGTTACTTTTTCCATAATCTGACACATGAATGCGTCACGGCGTCATCATATCATCGTCAAAACATGAGTCTACGACGCTACTAACCAACTAGTTCTTACCCGTTCGCTGGAGAATAAAAAACTAGGCACAAATGTATCGTATGATAATGCAGAGGGAAAACAGTGAGTCCACAAGGAAATCGGATTTACTTTTTTTTCTGCGTAGTGACTTGGCTCTTTCCTAACATCACACAAAATCCTGAGGACGACCCACTTGTGAAAGAAGCAAAAATAGTGTGGAAGTTTATTCACGGAGAAAAAACACACAGAAAACGCTGCCGTTTTTTCTCACAGGGAGAATTATAAGCGGTATCAACAAAACAAGCAAAAACGCTTATTGTTATTGTTTGACCACTGGCACCAAACCACACACCACCGTCATGTGAAGTGAAGAGAAAATCATTTTTTTTCTCTCGCATGAAAACAAGTCGACGCTGTCCATTGAGAAGCACGAACGAACATGGCATTTTTTTCACGAATGAAGATATAAAGAACACTCCATGCCCGCATCATCCTCATATTGACAATGATGATGTATGGAAAACTGTGCTGGTTCTCTTTTACTTGAGATAATAGATAAAATGCAGTGGTAGTGGGTTTAAATTTTTTGCGCAAACAAGAAGACAAAAAGTGGCGGAGAATGAATGGGTTGGATTTGCTGTTTAGGAAAGGAAAAGATAAGGAGGATGTGTGAGGTGTGATGTAGAGGCAGCGGTGATGATGATGATGAGAAGTAATGATAAGAAGAGTGCGGGGTAAATCTGTTGCGCATATTAAGATTGTAAGCAAAAAAATTAGGATTTCGCTCTCATGATGATAATCTATTGATGACCTTTTTCAAATTATTAGGTTTAATATGAATTTCGATTTTGAAAGTTTGAAGGTTAGTGAAGTAGACTAGTCGTTTTATGCTCTTGGCTATTTGGTAGTTGGAATATAAATTTGTGAGCGAGGTGGCGATGATCAATGGTCATGATGCTGAGAAGATGCAGGATTATTTGGACTAGGAAATGAGAACGAATATGCAGGCTAGCCGGAATGGTAATCCTTCTCTTTAGGTGGACGCATGCAAGCATGATGAAAATTTCAGAAAAGGGATGATGTCGAGGAGGAAGAAGGAGGATACTGGATTCCGGATAGTTTGGATGGTGTTAGCACACTGCTCCTGCTTCTCCTCTGTGATCATCATGATGATGAGAATGATGATTAAGTTGATTTTGGAAATTAAGTTTATTTGAACAGGTGGTTTGCTTTGGTTTGATTCTCTCTTGTGTGCACTGACTAGTTGGCTGCTTTTTCGAATCTCTGCTCATTGCAAGAAGTTCTTTTATTTTCACGCACACATGCATGTAAAATGGATATCACTAAATGCTACACACCATCATCACCAATTTGTGAGTTGACTTGAATCTTTTTTTCACTGATGTATGTGCGTGCTTTGCTTTGCAGGACATTTTATTTACAAATAGAGATTTTAACAACAGAACACAAACATGTTTGTTTGAATAGCATTCCAGGATAGCGCGTTTTAGAAGAAACTCGAAAACGCGATTTTACTGCTTTAATGTGAATCATTAATACTCAGTAATATTAACTGTGAACACATAAGCTATTAAAAAAGTGAGCTTGATAGACAAAAACACTCTTAGAAAGTGAACACAAATAAATTAAAGTAATTGCTCAGGTTTCTAGAAATAGCAAAAGTTCCACAGATTGCCTTCTGGCATGGAAAAGTACGAAAATACATCATCCTCAGCAAAAAAATAGAAGCTATTTCGCGAAAACAACAAGTAGAAAGAGTCTTAATGCGTTTTAATTTCTCCGCAGGAGATTTCAAATTTTTTTTCTCTTTCAAATCCCATCCAACAATAAAATATGAATACGTAATAATCTATGGCTGCGTATGTGTAAAAAAAGTAAGCCCATCTATCTTGATCGCCAGCATTCTAAAAACTTAAAAAAACATCTTGTATTTCCTTCATGTTCGGGATGATAACACGATAAACGATAACTTCTTTTCATCCACCGACTTAATTTTGAAAAATCTTCTGCTGCTGTTCTATGTCTTCGTATGCATCTCTCCAAAGTGTGTATTGTGCCTGCCTGCGTGTGTCCACCTACTCATTCCCCCAATGATTTAATGAGTGAGGTGCTTTTTACATTCGAAGCTTAGATATACCTATCCTTGTTCAAATGAAGACAGGAGGAATAAACATCCAAGTGAGATCTCCTCCACCGAATCCAACAAAAAAAACTAGCTTCTCATCTCACCATCTCCCTTTCTCATGCCATAAGTCACGAAAAGTTGATCCGCTTGAAGCAGTAGCAAGATATAATATAAAGGAGTAAAGGTAACAACAAAACACAGCTCTTATCATTATCTTCCACCATCTCATCATCATCGGTTCTCTGCTTTCACAGCAGCCAAAAAATATCACCCTCATTATGATTTTTTCATATAATCATGCTCATCATCACTACCAGCAGATAAAGGTTATCTTGTAAAGGTAGTCATAACCAGCCACACTACTTTTTTATACAAACACTACTTTATAGAAAATGATACAGAGATCTTCCAGAATCATCATTGAAAAAATCTTTTTACCTTTTTCTTATCTTTTCTCTCAATGCTCCTGTCATGTTTCTCCTCTCAAAATTCTTCTTTCTCTGTCACTCCACACTCAACTGCTTCTGTTGAGGACTTGAGAGATCAAAATAGCGCAACAGAATGAGTTGTAATTTCTACTTTGTCATTCTATTTACCTGTAATAATGTCTCTTGCGTTTTTAAGGGTTAAAATTCATCTGAAAAACGATACGCTGGTCAGGACGGTGTGTTATTTTTAAAACTTAATTTTCCTAATTTAAAAATACAAGTCATAACGTGTTTTGTTAAAAAATACAGTTGCCAGAAGGAATTATTTCGAGTAAAGTGTGTGTAAAGAAGCGTGCTTTTTAGGTGTGCATAAGGTCGTTCTTCAGTGTACCTAATAATATGCAAGATCATCACATCATTCAACTTGGAATTTATCGTTTTTCACTCTCCCTCTCCCAACTTTATCTACCTATTTCTTGTTCACTTACTGACTATATTATTGCCCGAGTCCACAAGAAAAACGTACTTGAAGGTGTACAATAATTTTCCAAAACTGAAAATGCTCATTTTTGGTAAAGCGCTCATCATTCATTCCACTGCTGCTACAAAACAAGAAGTTATTTCGGCTCTGTGTACAATATCTTGTGTTTTAACTTTATTTCGTACATCCATTCATCCCCTCTAAAAATCACCAATTTACATACAAATTTAGCCATCTTGTCATTTATATCCTCGTGGCAGAATTATTCCTCTACTAGCTTGAGTGAGCAGTGTATAGATAGACGTTCTTAATTACACATGGAATTAATGAAGACATTTGGAGAATTCATGGCTTTTCTGCTGTCTCCTCACTTGTTTCTCATTCCCTTTCGCACAACTCATTCTTATGCTGTTTTCACTAAAAATTCATTCACGCAGCAGAAGAAGTAGGCAAAAAAAAAACACCGTGATGATGACTCGTTCAGATAGATAGGACAAGTCGCGAGAGAAACGGTGGTGAAGAAAGAAGAATGAGAGCCGAAAGCCGATATTTAACAACCTTTTTAAGAAACAACGTATAACATATTGTCAGAAGGCTAAATACTTAATGGTGGCAGAAGAAACAACAGCAGCAGTCAGTATGAATTTTTAGGTTCATTGTTGGCCAAGAAAAATATATATTTCTCCTCGAAATGCCGACCTCATTCCCCTTTTTTGTATGAAAAAAAGTGAGAAAACTATTCTGTAATAAAAATGCCTGAAGACGAATGAACCTAAAAATTACTGAAGAAAATTGTAAACAGATACGCGATATGAAAATGCTGAGAGACAAGTCAGAAGGAGTAAAACATATTACGTTACAACTCGTAAACTAGAAGCAGAAAAGAGAAATGTATTCCCTACAATTTATTTACTCGAGAGTTTGTAAATTAAAACGGAGCACATTATGATTATCTCGTGTCGCATGTATCATTCTTATCGATGGTAGCAAGTGTCGCGTAAAACCAGACAAGAAATATATATGGCTGCCGAGTATTTTCGCTTAATTTCTTAATGCAATTCTTGTCAAAATGATGCCTCCACACATTTTGCAATTTTTGCATCCACTCCCGAAAAAATCTCAGCATTTTCAATTGAATACCAATCTGTTATAATTTTTTTGACCTTTAGACAGAAAAATTTCGCTACAATTTTCAAGGCTGCAAGGAAGTCATGTTTTCATTTCAATTTCACCGTTACTAATGATCATGCCTATTTTCTCGTCAACCCACCCATGCAATTTTTTTTTCATGGAAGGGAAAGAGTGAATGACACTGCAACGCGAAAAAAAACTCGCTAATGGAGTTTCATCGCAAAATATATTTTGAAGTTTCACTTAATTTCCAGACAGTAGCTGTACACATTTTACAAACCCTATGATCTAGAGATGATGGTGTTGATAATGATATTATTTCGTGCTTCTCCGTCTCTAATTTACTTTCCATTTTAAGATGAACTCTCCGAGAGTCTGGTACTCACACCATTAAGTAGTGCTGGTGCTCCTCTAAAGAATGTGAAAATTGCAATATTTTAGTTGGCAAAAAGAGGAGCACTTAAAGCTGACTTTTGAGTAGATTCAACAATTGAGAGGAAAAGGAACTCACGGTAGCACCACCGACACCAGCCAAGCCACACGCACATCTTTCCTATAAAATGTTACGAGGAAAAAAACAGTTTGGCTGAGTATACAAGGTAGTAACTTTCCTGGATGAAAAAATTAAGCTCTGAAACAATTGAGTTTTCAAAAAACTGTTATTACACCCCATTTCCACGTTACTTAAACACTATCATATATGAAGTTGCGTTTTCTCAAAAAACAAATAAACCAGTTTTTTTCCTTCCCTTTTATCTGCCTGCGCTCACATATTAACGCAAAATTTTCCTCAATTGAAGTTTCATATAAACTTTTGAGAGAACAAAAATGTATCAGTTGATGGCTCTGTTTAGAAACTCAGCCATTTTTTGACCCCTTACAAGAGCAGCAGCCCAATATTTCAAACTTCTACCTGTCTTTCCGATGTCAATAAAATGGATGGGAAAGGAAATAATGTTAAAACGATTTATTACCGAGACCGGATTTTTTTATAATTCTCTCCGGTGTATGTGTGTGTGTAACCCGAGGCCAGGCAAAGTAGACCACACTGGATGACGGCAATTAATTATAGATTGTGGCCAGACATCAGACGTCTCTCAATATATGCCTACATGCCAGAAAAAAACGCAAATTTTTGATTCTGTGACAGGTGTATCACTTCACCTTCTGCTAAAAAACAAACGATCGCTTTCGCTACTCACCAGAGCAAAATTTCTTCTGCGGATGAAGAAAAAATGGAGCACCCATACAATATTTTTGACTCTTCTTGACCAACCGAAAGAAACATGACAAATATGCCATTCAATCCCAATACATTCATTCAATTCATCATTTACCCCGTTTTCCCCTAAAAAGCTTTTCCTCATATTTCATTGTTCTCCTCCAAAAAAAAACTGGTTCAAAAAGTATACCCATCATGTTCTCATACTAATCAAATAAGAAGGGTGGCAGAAGAGTTCCATTTCACCCCAAAGAAAACTTTTTACCTGATTGTTCAGCTGTTGAAAATGATTGTTTTCTCAAAAAACAGAAAAAAAATCTTGTGCCACCAGCAGCTGAACCCCGTCCGTCCGTCGTGTGCATCATATCTGTCCCTGTCCTCATCACATTCACCACATCATTGTTTCACATTATGTTCTACCAAGCAGCAACAAAGAGGAGAAAAAAACCTCTAACCTGTCATCATCAACTTGTCTTGTGCTGACAATCCCTCATTTATTATGTTGTCCAGGCCAAGCTCACTACTACATACACTCCTTATACCACCAATCGCATGCATAATACAAAATATACAGTGTGTTGACTAAAAGAAAATTACACGTTTCCCAAATTTTTCTTGCTTTTTTTCTGTAAAAAAAAACCACATACACTTCATCATTATCTTCATCATCAAGAAATCGCTCTTGTCTGTCTTGTCTTCTACGTTGGGTTCGTTTTCTGACTTGATATCAAAATGCCGGCAGCTAGGAAGCCAGCCAAATTGTGAATTTTCAAGTGCATTTTGTGATGCCAGCATAAAATATACATGTATTCATCATTATACCATTCATACAGTTTGATAGATCCACGAATAAAAAAGAAGCGAAACCACCAGCAAACATTATCATGCACCGTGCTCCAAGATAAAGGGTAATCATAGGGGATGAATCGAATAAGATCAATAACTTTTTTTTTCCTCTTGAGAGAAAAAAATATGAGAAAGATGTACTGTGCCGTCCACTTACAGTTTTATTATCAGTGTGAAATCTTTCTGTAATTTTTTAGCAATGAATAATAACTCGTTGTTGTTGTGTGGGGCGCAGGAAAAATGAAAGATGATCGAAGAAACTGATACTTAGCATGTTCGCTTTGTTTGGATTGCATTTACTACCAAATAATCATCCCTCCTCGACTTGCATTATAAATTTATAGAAAAAGGAATATACTTTTTTGCATACACACGCATTCATCATCATCACCGTCAATTTTTTTCAGTGGATTTTTCGATCGAGAGATTTTTCAGAAGTTACAAGTGGTTCATGAATGCAGAGAGAGCGATTTTACAATAAGGGGGAAAATAACATACAATTTACCGACCGCCAACGCCCTTTAGAATCAGATCTTTGCAACTGAAGCTCATCCTCCAAAAAATTTTCATGTCTCCAGAAAAGCAGGAATAATTTTGTTTGCACAAGTCATGTTACATATTAAAATCAAGCTTTTGTTTGAACTCTTCTCTGATTTCCTCTTTTGTGCTCTGTTTCCTCCACACTCTCGAGGAAGAAACTTCCTATAAGAAAGTGCATCCGCTCAACCCACTCTGAATAATAAAATATTTTCAGAGACACGTAAAATCACACAAGATTCCCTTCCAAAACATATAGTTTACTTTTTTGAGTGGGGGAGAGAGCCACATATTTCACCGTTTGCTCGTGTTATAACGCATCGTACGCATACAAACCCAGATACAGGGTAACACGACATAGCAAAAGAATGCATCATCATCATTATGACACGTTTCTCCGACACCAGCCATATAGCACCATGAAGCCGTTTTTACAGCTGTGTAACTGATACAGTAGGAAAAGGCGAAAGAGGAACCCGTCAAGGAAATGACGGATAACTTGGGTGTCTTCCCGTTTTCCCTTCTCCCCAGTTTTTCTTCCTTGATGATGATACACGGACAATCATGATCCCTCTTATATAACCTCTCCTTCTCTTTCTGCCTCGATCATCCACTTGTTACGAATCCGATGCACTTTTTTCCCTCCATTCTCTCCCATCCTTTTCTCCCTTCATCTTCAACTTATTATTGAACTGGATATAAAGATTAATGGACTGTTGTGCTCAATCTGACTTGTTGGAATATTGCATGAACTGCTCAAGTGGCACAAAACGAGCAAAAGAATGTGGAGGAGGGGTAAAAAATGTAAAAACACACGTAATATTACTCTCTCTACACAAGATATTGATGGTTTAGATTGCTTTTTCTCGTACACACAGACAATATTTTCATAGAGTTCCATGAGGTGGTTTGGTTTAGATTTCCAATTGGCTATATAGATTCAACATAAAACCAAAGGTACATAATAAGCACTCCAGTTCGATACTCCCTCACCATTAATAATATTCATATAGAGAAAATTCCTCCAGAAAATATTTCCCTTTTTCTCCTCTTCTTCTTTCCCATTCTTCCGAGGAGGAAACAGAACCACGACGAGTATCTCTCCACTTTACTTGTTCGTTGGTTTTGCATAATGCAAACTAAACTAGAAAAAAGTGACTTGGAAATTTTCTTATTCTCTGGTAGTTCCTTTCATTTTTTTCTTCTCTTTCTCCTTCTTATTTGCTCTGGTTCATTGGATATACATAATGTTTTTCTTCTTTTCAAACGCACCAATTTTCCTAGCGTATGGTACACCATCCCCAAAAGAGATTTACAGCTTTTTGGAGAGACCTACACACACAAAATTCTTCGTCGTGTTCATTTCCCTTGTTGATATGTGTGTTTGGCGAGCAGACTTTAATAATAGATATAACATAGTCAGTATATTTAGTAGTAGTGAATGCTTTTGCTACCAGTCATCATTCTGATGATGATTCAAAGTGAACATGAGAAATGCACGGAATTGATGATCCCTTTACAATATTTTCTCTCTCTGATAGGAAATTATATGGATCATGGATCGTTGTGTCTGCCCACTACTACTACACACGAAAATGAATGAAAAGTGCTTGTTTTCCATATGAAATGATGCGTATTTCAGTTTTGATGATGAGGATCATCATCTGTGTGTGGAAAATACAGATATAAAAGATGAGCTTATAGGGAAACTTGGCTGTACATCCATCATGCCAAAAAATATATAAAGACAAGTTGAGAGAGAACACATCCAATTTCCCGAATAGTATATGTTCTCATATGAAAATATTTCTCCCCCTTTTATCGTTGAAATATTAGCATGATTACTATTGTTTAGCTGTTTATTTCCGTGTTGTTTCCTGCCTAGAGTGCATAACAAGTTAAGCAGGCCAATTTTCGGTTCGAATCTCGAGTGAATCATGGACAAAAAGCAGTTTCCATATTTTTTCATGGGGCTCATCGTGATATATCATCTGCGGCTTATATGCCTCCTATTATGTATGGATTTATGAATGATCAATGAGTTTGTGGGATTATAGGTGAATTATTGCAACGTTTCGTGATGTATGTTGTGTTGGGTTCGACAAATTTAACAACTTTTTGGACTCCTCAAGTTAGAAAGGCAGAGATGACCCGAACTGGAAGCTTTTTAGAATATGTGCTCACTATTTATTATTCAAACTCCAAATTGCTCCATATCGCCCCAATTTTTACTTTTGACGATATGAGTCGTGTTCCTGGATAAAAAACCGATTTCTTCCTTCCTCTACCTTCATTAAAGTCTATTTGATTGAGCTGATTGAAGCGTCACGCTGAACAGGCGAATGAGAAACGCAAGATCCATTAAAAGTTGGGATAACATGAAGGCAAGGTTAGGTACAAAGATCCAACCACACACACAAACAAATTCATAATTTTCTCAAAAAAAAGTGAACAACCTGTGGAGCCCGTAATAACCGTTTTTCCTTCGTAGTACACTTGATAAAAACAATAAATCCATTTCCTCATATATCACTCACTCAAAACTTCCTAATAGCTCATATATAGCCACACAGGCAAACCAATCACTTGATGTACTCATCTGAAAAGAAAAAGACAAGACCACCATACATTTCCTCTCTCTCCTCTCTATTATGTCAGTCGTCGGTGATTCTTTTATTATTCTGAAAGCGCAATTCACTTTTTCAAACTTCATTTTCATCAAAATTCAATTTGTGAAACCCAACTGAGCTGGAGCTCTCTTCTGCTGGTGGTGGTGGTGGATGTAGTGTGCCTACCTTTTAGCGACCTGTACCGCTCTAAGGCTTACACTTTTTTCCTCTTGGAACCAACATTTGGAATGGAGTGGATGGTAACTCGGAATAAGAGAGGAAAAAAAACAGCATCAACAAGTTAAGAGAATGTAATAGGCTGTTATCTATAAGAGAACAATTTTTTCCTCCATATACATATTATCTATTCAGCATGTTATCCCGAACCAGACCAGAATATGAAATGCTTATTTCATCTCGACATTGTATGACAGCATGCTAAAAAAATGGCAAAGAAGAGCCAAAATACTTTTTTCTTAACCCGACGACCCAGCAAGTTCAAAGTTAGATCCTCTGCTGGATAAATAAGTGGAAGATGATCAAGGTTTTTTTCTCTCCATCCAGCCAAGTTTTCTTAAGTATATTTCTATTTTACGACAACGAGACAGAGAGAAAGAGTGAAAGGAGGAGCTTAACTTGTTAGTTTTCTTCATCATCTCAGAAGAAATCCTCATGCATACGAGATTCGCCTTGGCATGGCACTAACGAGAGTTCCAACTTCCAACTGCACAGGTAATAGCAAAAAGTCCTGAGTATTCGAAGCAGAGGAAGTGCAAGGGAAGGAGAAATGCCAAAAAATATGTTCTTTTAGAGCAGATGACGGTCGGCTGGGTTAGTTGAGACAAGAGAGATTCGGGACAGTGTAATCCTGTAAAAAAACCTGCTGACTAACTAAATATGTTGCTATTTCCAAAGAATATCCAATCCAAATCTATGAGTAGACACACACAGCTTTATGAATGCCTGAAGCGTATTATATTGAAAGAGGGAGAGAAAAACGATGAAACTTTTGACGGTGACGAAGGTGAGTGGAATTCATATTCAAAGAAAAGAACAAAGCGTTCACAACTACGCTTTGATGATGCAACATGCGGTTCCAACGAATAATATGTTCTTGTGTGGAAAAAAATGCACCCAGAAACGAGATGAGAAAATCCAAGAAGAATCCTCTCAGAGAAAAGATCACAAACACACATTTTTTCTCGAAAAATAGGAAAATATAATAATAATTTTTTATTTTCTATTATTGCCTATTGGCATTTTCCAAGTTAAAAGTATTTTCCTCTCTCTCTTCTGTCGGTTCAATCGTCTCTTGTAGAAGAAGACGTAGAACAAAAATTTGTTGGTAACCGACGGGGTTACTTGTTACGACACTGCAGAGAAGATCACAAACAGTTATGCTATTTCTGTAAACTCCAGCAGCACCACACC
Source organism: Willowsia nigromaculata (assembly GCA_034700605.1). Lineage (NCBI taxonomy): Eukaryota > Metazoa > Arthropoda > Collembola > Entomobryomorpha > Entomobryidae > Willowsia > Willowsia nigromaculata. The sequence continues at coordinate 27,789 of JAQIXX010001032.1, forward strand.
AGCCACCCTTCGTAGAAGCATCATCATCCATAACTTTGATCCAGAAGAGATATCTATCAACAAAAACAGTTTTTGTTTCCCCTTTTTCTCCAAAACAAGACTCAACTTTAGATCACACGTAATCCCTTATGTGTACAAAACATTCCAACAAAATATGTACTCAAACTATTTTCAAGAAGACCAAATAACATCATCATGTTCATTGACTTTGACGTTTTACGGGGAAAACGTGGACTTTTATTGGAATGTTTTCTTGCTTTCCACACAGCAATAATATTCGGTCCTATTTATACCTGTTGGGTAACAACCTATATATCTATGTTGATAACTTTTATGTAAAAGTCTAAACCGTTTTTTTTTCCTTTCCTGTCTGTCTGTATTACGTTACTGCATTGTAGAAAGACATTCAATAAACCTCTTTGAATGTCAGCAGCACTGCTGCACATAGAAAAAATAATAATACCATTGTCATCATCATCATGAACGTCATCACATCATGATGATCCTTTTTTTGGCTTTTCCCTTGTTTCAAGTTAAACTTTTGACGTTTCTCTTCTGCTGCAGCATATAAAACCGTGTTGATCTATCCGAGAGAGAACGGAACAAGACAAAGTGTCAATTAGAGAGAAGGTTCATTGTTTTTTCCCTGGTTGTTCGTCGGGAGAATTTCCTCAAACATTGTGTGTCTATATTCCTCTCTGCTCATAACAATATTTACGCGTCATATGGCTCATATAAAAATGTTATCTTGGGGTCCTACTCTCTACATGAGTCAACGCAGACTAGTGAAAAAAATACCGCATCATTATACCAGCTTGTCTTTTTTTCCACAGAAAATGCAATAGATAGAGATGAGCTGAAATAAACGCAGCTTGTTTGTTGGTGATGATGCCCCCTTTCAAATCTCATTATCTTCAGTTGAAAATACACACATGGTTTGATGCACACACGCAGTTGCAAATTTGCATTTCCACACTCACGTCTAAAAACTAAACCTCATGTAGGTATGAAGTCTATTTACTAGAAACTGAACCGAGGTTGACCTTTACTTCACGAAGCGAAATTTTTTAAGGATTATGATTTTCAGCATTTTCTCCATATTAAGCGTGAAAGCTGTTTTGATACTATAAAAAATAGCCAATTTAATAGCTGATATATGAGAGAGTATGATGAATAGTGCGTAGTGTGGGTAATAGTCCTGTTACCTGAGGTCCACCTACTTTTAACAGCCCGTCATCACCAGAAAAAAACATTCTTAAAAGTCATCATCATTCCAAAAGCCTCCCATTCATTCATTCTCTCCGAAAACTTACAATTGATTGGATTCAAAGAGATTTTTCGAGATATTACGTAATACGCACAACACGCACATTTCTTTTATTACGCAACCACACAACAAAAAAGCATTTTTAAGTCGTACGACTTTGCGTGCACGTCATTCTTAACGACTGTATACTCTCGCGTATGAAAAATCACAACAAAGCAAACGAACATGCATTTTATTGACTTTATTGTTACGATTTTCTCTCAAGATACCTCCGTACCAATTTATTTAGCAAACCCATGAACAAAATGATCTCATCAAAGTCATCCTCTTTACACTAATCCATTTCACTGAATGACTGACTAGCTCACACAGAGAGAAAATTTACGCATCTCGTCTTTTTTTTCTTCAGGGTGGTGACTCCTCCGTCCTGTGATATTTTTCCTCTTGCTGCTTGTCATCCTCCTCAGTGTGATGATGTCCGATATTATCTGCTTCCTTCGCAAGTGATATGATTATTATTATGTGGCGGCTGCAACACCTATGCGTGCACATGTAAACCTCATAATCACATTATTGCAGTAAATATCTGTTTGTGAAAAAAGGAGAGAGGGATAAAGAAACATGATGAAATCATGTTACCTCTTTTGTTGTTCTTATACCATGCTATTATATTTTTAAGGCTTTTTTATCCCATATTTATCCAATGGACGAGAATGAGGAGAGAAACCACAACAAAAAGGATTTAAGCACATTTAAAAAACATTTTTATTATTGTTTGTTGGTTTCATTACAGTTTTCCGTGGTTTTGGTGCCATCGGTTTTGTAGCCTGGCTTGGCTCTCAGACTGTGTATTAAATGGGCCCAGATTGTGGTTTAGTTAAGCATGAGTTTATAGAACACTCACGTTTTGGTAGTCAACATCAGGGAAAAATTCCATCGGCCCAAGAAAGGAAGTCGCAGGGAAAAAATGTTAAGGAGGTAGTAAGGAGAGAAAAGAGAGCTTTACACAGAGTCAGTCCAATATTGCCCCCCTCTGAGTTCCCTGTCGTAAAAAAAGTGTGAGGAAGAGGTGAAAAGGGCAACCACCAATAAAGAATTAGGCTTATTCTTTCGTGCGGTGGTGGTGGTATGGTCGTTGGTGCATTATGGTAATTCTCTTGTAAGGAAATTTCCTTATGGCTCATCTTCCTTTATTCCTCTTTTTTAAACGATGATCACAACAAGAGGAGAAAAGGTATAAGCAGATATTAAAGCCACAATGACAACGGACAACGTGCCGCAGTCAATTGGAGGAACAATGCATTTTTTAACGTCTGAATTCTAATGGAGTGGTATTAAAATTTAATGCGGAATTGCATGCATTCTTTTCATCATGTTTATGCTGCACTTTTAGTTTTCTTGCAAATGAGAAGGAGAAATTATGCAGCATTTAAATCATTTTAAAGATGAACAAATTTATACACTCGAATAAATAAGCAATATGACTATTATGACTTGATTAATGTTTTTTTTTCTGACTCTTTTGTTTCAGCTTGCCAGTGCAACGGTCACTCGAGGAAATGTCGTTTCAACATTGAGCTGTACGTCCTCTCGGGCCGGGATTCGGGCGGTGTGTGTCTCAGATGTCGTCACAATACTGCGGGTAGATATTGCCACTACTGTAAGGAAGGATACTACAGAGATCCCACCAAACCCATAACGCACCGGAAGGCATGCAGAGGTTAGTTGATGGGGATCCTCTCTCTTGAGGAATTTTAATTAAAACTGGAATAAATGCGATTTTACACGCACACTAAATATATGTCCTCGAAATATAAGTTAAATGACCTCTAACGAAAAAGAAAATTGATTGGTTAATTGATGCGCACCGACGAGCTGAATGGAAAAAGGGGGCATGACATGCCATGTAATCATATTTTATTTGCGAGCATTTTTATGTTCCTCTTGATTCACAGACATATTGTGTCTTTTGATGAGGGATTACGTATATAAAGTAGCATATCAAAAGTGTCAATATGAAGGAAAACCTAATAGAAAGTGGACAAGAAACGAAACATTTCTGCTCACTACACCTCGGCGGTGGAAACCTTGTAATTGTGAAATTATGCATGCATGTCTCTTTTAACTCTTTACATATTTTACCAATCTTTCCTCCTATACGCTGGAGGGGAACAGAAAAAAAAGTGACCTTTGTTATAATACCTTACATTTTGCATTCACAAATTCACAAGGCTACAAAGTTAGAGCAGACTCCGTATGTGTTTTAGTAGAACAGTTAAAATACACCATGTCATGGTTCTTAATGGAAATGTATGATTTATTAGGCAGAGCTCTCGCTCATTCTTCATAAAAAAAAGAAGTTGGAGCTTTCAATATGTATACCTATCTCTTTTATTACTAATAGCTGCTCCACTCACAACTTCCGTGTTTCCAAAAAACCGTCCGGCAGCAAAAGAGAAAATGTAATGTAGGCATACAGCATCAAGAAGTATCGTGATCGTCACTTTATGAAAATTATGCTTTAAAGACAACGGAACAAAGTTTTCTTTTAATTTCGAGCACAAAGTCAAGTCAGCTTATGAGTTTATACACATATCAGCCTACATTATCAACTTATAAAATGGTAAAAGGAGAGAGCATGAAACGGGGCAACCTAAAAAAGGGCAGTTTTTGGAGTGTCCTAAGCAGCTACACTGCGTATCCCTCCAACAAACTACTCCAACTTTTTCATATTATTCCACTTTTTCTAAGCCTCTCGCATAAGCCTTTAGTATGGTTCTGGCTCTTTTAATACCTAAACTACTACTGTTGCATGCTTAATCAGAAAACAAAGTGTTTTGCTTGTTGTTATACTTCTTAAAACTTATGACGGTCTTTTTTTCCCTTCATGGTAGCTACTTAAGAAGTAAAAAACGCATCAGCTCAAGAAAAAGAAGAAAAAAAATATTATAATAGGTTGAGTAATAGTAAAGTAGCTATATGCTCAAGACATTGGGAAAAATGAAGAGCTTATATGTGTTTTTTCGGTTATGTTTGTACAAGTTCCGTTTTTTTGCCCTTTTTTGTGTACTTAACTGCCACCATTATAAGCCTGTCATGATGTTATGTTATGTGAGTCTTGAGCATAAAAATATTATAAACTATTTTGTTCCCAAGTAAAAAAAAGACCGTAAAGGTAAATAGTGGGAGCATTAGGGAAAACGAAACAAGTTAAAAAATACATGATGAAAATGTCAACCTGCTCCTGGTCTGGTAATAATCGACAATTTTTTTTTTTGCTTACGCCATGCCACTCCTGTCGTGTTACCTATTCTTATTAGGAGACTTGTTTAGAAGAGAGAGAGGTGCATATTAGCATTTTTTAGCGAGAGGAGAAAAGCAAACTTGAATTCCGCCGATGTATATGCGACGTGAGTTTTTATAACAAGCAAAAAATTTAAGAGAACTAAACTTAATTCCAGAAAGTTTATAGGACGTTTGATTCGACTAGGTTCGTACAAAGATTGTTGCATTTTTTCTTGATTGTTTGTTTGAGGCTTTTTGGTCTTCTGTGTGAGCTAAAACTTGCCTCTGATATTTTCTTGATAGTCTTGTTGAGTTAATCAGAATGACAGGCGAGGAAATTACATTGGACTGCTGACTTGCTGGACAAGAGTAAAAAATCTTATATGCGAAAGGTTGCACACTCTGAAAAATACCTGAAATTATTTGACGTGTGCATCAAGTATATTTTTTAATATGTTACACCTCAGCATAATATTTATTCTTCATCTAAGAAGGTTTTTCGAAAAAATTGCTTTGCTCTGCGATTGACGATGATGATGACGAGGTGAGCGCGTGTTCAGGCTTGTTGCACCGTCTCATTTTGACCAGAGAACGATTATTCATCGCCATCATCATTATCAAGGAAAAATCATAAGATGGAATTTTTTTCATATAAAAATATACACAAGCAAAAGCTTATAGCAAGCAAATAAGCGTGTAGAGTATTTAGCAGGTTTTTTAAGAAGGTTATCTATTCTTCTGCTTCTCGGAGATGAAGTTTAAGTATAGAGGTTCTACAGAACATTTAGCATTTTTTTTCTCCTCTAAACTATACAGAATGACTGATGCATTGCTTTTGTTTGTTTGCAATGCAAAGCGTTTTTTTTCATACAATAATAATAACACGGAGAGAAACACAATAGAAAAGTTGTGTGTGTGTACACCTCTCAGGTTGACCTAAAGTTTGCGTGCTATTTCCCAGTTAAAAAATGTATAAGCGCCACATGGAGCCAGAGGAGAAGGAAAAAAAATCACTCATTTTTTTCTCTTTCGTCTTTTGTGTGTAGATCGTCTTCATTTGAGTTTTCATTTGAAACTTTACATACATTTTAACAAACCATGCTGTTGTTCACTTCCATTCATATGTCGAGGACAAAAAAAGATAGAGAATGCAGAGTTAATAGAGCCATTATGAGTGTAAGCGTTCTTGTTGTGTATATTTTTAGCATATTTTTAGTTCCATAATAGGTTACAGTTACAAACGTCTAGTCGCTGAAAGTCACACTTTCCTAAACTGCTGTGCTCATTCTCTTTTTCCCTCCATCCTGAACAATGAGAGCCACAAGATTACCAAATTTCAAACCCTTGACAATGTGTGATAAACCGCGAACAAAAATAGTCTGTTTTGCAATTCCAATATATGAGTATTGTGCGTTTGAATCGCATTTTTAGAATTCTCAGAGACCAAACAAAGGCAAATGCAATATTATGCGTGATGATGAGTTTTCGTTTTGTACTGAAGCCCTTTTTCGTCTCTAGTTCGCCACTGATACCACCACCGTGCAATGAATTTAAAATGGGGAATTGAGTGGACTACTCTGTTCTACGAAGAAGTTATTATCTCATGAGCCATATTACACACTGCACACGCAGCTTTCGTGATCATCCATTTACGGCAATCAGTAAAAACTTTGTAGTGGTCTTGGTGGCTCTCTATACTTTCCAAATCAAAATGCATTCTAAAGATTGTCCACTGCATATTATAGAAGCTCGTTATAAAATGTAAATCTTGCACACACGACACACTTCACAGGTGTTCCAATGAGTTTTTCCATACCTAAATACATGACAAATGGTAATGCAGTTTTCGAAAATAGAATGAGCATTTTTATCGGTATAGAAAACGCAAGTGGAAATGTCGCCATAACCTTAATACCTAATCAGTCATGTAATATAAGTAGGTAGGCTATTTTTTTATCCCTTAAAAATCTAAGAATTGAGTCATGTGTGCTATTGCAGGTATTCTCCTTCCAGGAAATAAAAAATAACGCGCATAATAAAAAGCCTACCTAATTTACAAAGATGAAAATGAATTACTGTCGTTTCTCACGACGCTTTTGCTGCTGCTGGTGGTATGCAAGACGTCATGCAAATTGTAATGGAGTGTTGAAAAAAAAAACGCAACAAAGACTAAATGCTTGTTTGTTTTCTACTTATTTTTTTTCAGCCTGCGAGTGTCACCCAGTGGGAGCCTCTGGTCGCATTTGTAATCAAACAACAGGTCAGTGTCCGTGTAAGGATGGGGTCACAGGACTCACATGCAATCGCTGTGCCAAAGGCTACCAACAAAGTCGTTCTCCTATTGCGCCATGTGTCAGTAAGTGGAAAGAAAAAATGAACAGAAAAAAAACACATTTAATTTTCTATTCCCAATCCCAATCAATATTCTATTAATTAGTAAAAAACCTCTTTTCGACCCAAACAAAAAAAATCTTTTTAATCTTTCATGAGAGAAAGGAAAAAAAGGAGTAGAAAATATTGATTTAAAAAAAAGAAGCCACGCATATTCATATGCTATGCCCCACACATGATACAATGGTTGTTATTGTGTGTGTTCCAGAAATTCCTAAAATTCCAGAACCTGAGCCACTCGAGGCCGTCACTGGAAGATCTGCTGATCAAGGTACTACTAATATCCAGCTACTTAAACTTTTCCTTTCCATACAAAATTTATAGCATTTATGCTTTTCCACTTTGCCTCAATACTCATTCAACTAAAAAACACTCAAGTCGTTTTTCACTAATCATTCAACAAAATTATCACATACACACGAGCTCTCTCTCTCGTAAAAGCAACATTCCATCCATTCCTTCACATTTTCAGCTTTTATCCTCCTCGAGCTACTCTTCTAAGCTTTTATCGCTCTTGTTTTCATGTTGCTTAAATATTACGTGTGTATTTTCCCAATTTTCAATAGTATGCCATGTGCTTTTGATGACGAAGCTTAATTTTCATACTGCCGACATCACACAGCCCTGGCCTGGCCTGTGTTTAAACGAGGGTCTTTGTACACACAAAAACAAACACGCGTTTCGATTAGCACAGCAAAATTTCCCAAAATTCCTGTAATTATGCAAAATGAATTGAATGTTTGCTCAAGTTACCTCTTCATAAAGCGCGTGTATACCCTCAACATATTGATTCCCTTTTCTGCCTCTCTTTCTCGACAGATGCGACTGATCGTTTTCTCTCTGTGTGTGCAAACACCGAAATATGTCATTGTGCTATAAACGAGTCACGTCTCTTTCAAAAACTTCTCTCGAGTGACAGACTTTTTTGTGTCACCATTCTCCCCGAATTTCTAAACAATCTTGCCAAAAAAAAATTTCATTTAAGAATCCCAAATTCTTGGGCTTCTATGTATTTGCATGTGCCAACAGAACACAATATTCATGATTCTTTTCTGCAAAATGAAATAGCTCGAAGGAATACTCATTACACTTCCTCTTTCCATTTATCACTTTTTTTTCCCTTTTCATTGTAAATCCCGTTTAAACTTGAAAAAGATCTGATGAAGGGTAAACAGCCCATAAATTTTGTATTAAAAATATTATTCCTCCACATGACACAGATAATATGAAAAGCAGACGGAAGTGAGAACACAAAAGGAACACAATGAGAAAGTTGCACAAAAAGTGTATGCAATCTATCTGCTCATATGCATCCACAAATATTTTCTTACTTCCTCACGGTTTTCTCATCAAACAGTAGCACAACTTTCTATATTTTCCCGTATGCATCATCACCAGTCCTGATTATTACATCATCTCATAAACTTTCTTGTTTACGACACTCCTCATCATGCACATAATCATGATAACCTGTAAATATGAGTGACTTATCCTGAGTGCTAAGAAAAACATGCATGAATACATAAGCAGATAATATAATTTTTCCCGAACACTTTCCACCTTCACCTCATTTTCCCCCTATAATATCCATATGCATTGATGTCTTTGTCCCAGCTTCTTTCCATACCACCCAATTTCCATCTTTTTTACTACACTCCATATATTCTTGTCCAGAGACTTTGAATTTAAGAAGCAACTCATGATGCACAAGCAGTATTAATAATCATATCCGGCCTGGTTTTTTCTTCATCTCAATTTTTTCTCCTATAATACTTCCATCATCTCTCACAAGAAATAAGCACCAAGGATTATATCATCATCATCGTCATCACAGTTTTGTTAGCAGGAGGAATGAAACTCGCAAACCTCTACCTTGCATAAATATAAAAGATAAAATCCGTATCCCAAAAAGGCTGGTGGCTGGTTGTTCCATCACCATCTATATAATTCTCCATGTGTTGCTGAAAACTCCAGTTCTCCTCCAAATTGTACGTTTAGAAAACTTCCAGTGTTTTTCTCTGTACAACTTCTCGTTTCTCCTTTTTCCACCCTGCATTTTGCATACACAAAAAGATTAATCCACACACGCAAAGGATGATGATGATCAACATGATGAGCTTTAGCTTTTTGAAAATTGAAAGAAAACAGTGAGTGCTCGTTTCTCTCTAAAAGTCAGGATCACAAAATATGATGATGAGTGAGTACAAAAGCTTTGTTATCTTATATAAAGCTTTAATACAAAAAATATATACCAGTTTTTTTCTCCCTTCCCTGTTATTATTATTACTGCTTCTCCACGAACAAAAAAAAAGTTCTTGATCTATTCACCTAGAAGCTCATCATAATGCATATATTTCCTCCATCATTCATAACATCATACTCATCACGATCTCCTCTTGATTCTATTCCACTTTCCATGCTCATCATTCTGGAAAATAAATCCAATAATAAGAGAACACTAGGAGAAAACCACGACAGAAGAAAAAAAGGCAAAAAATAAAGTTTTCTTGTTTATCCTTCCGCTTCCGCCTTTTTATTAATATGCATCGTGCATACAATCTTGTGGTGGTGGAAAAGAATAAAGGCGCGTGTGAGTGCTCTGAGGTGTCTTCTTCCAAGAAGGCAACTTTTTATTTCACTTTTCGACTTTCGACCTAAGGTTGCTTCACTGATTTCTCCATCAACACTGCGTAGATATATCGTACTAATAATAATGAAATTTTAAAGGTGAGTGGGTGCTGCTCGTAGAAAACCAACAAATTTTCTTTTTATCAGAAAGCGTTGAAAGCGATAGAAAAGTTGAAAAAGTTTTCTCCATGTTGCATCAACAACTACCGCATCATCACATTCACCCTCATCTTTTCCCATGCATTTCTGATCAATTCAGTGAAAGTCCATTCCTTCAAATTGGATATAAAAGTTATTTTTATCAAAGAGAAAACCAAGATGAACTGCATGAAACGAGGAGGGTGGGCTTGTGTGTACCCCACACACACATACATACATATCAGATTAAATGGGATCAACAATGATAAAACCAAACAGAAAAAAAACCATGACCATACCATTTCGCTTATTGGTATTGCATTTCACATTATTCTTTATCAAGAAAATGGGCACGGAGAAGACTGTCAAAGAAAACAGGAAAAAAAGACGATGACCTCAGATGCAAAAGATGGAGGGTGGTGGTGGTGGTGGGGTGATACGTGTAACTTGGATGAATGGGTCTAGTGGAGGGTTGTTTTTTGGAGGGTATATAAAGCATTAAGATATGTGCAGATAGATGACCACCGCCACCATGAATAATGGTGATGGTTGTAAGTAGTGGTAGTGGTGCAGTTAACGTAATAACATTATTGCATTACAAATTGGAGTAACGCATTTGGAGACAATAGAAAATGGAAGGAAAAAGTCGTTCTTAGTTTCTTTACGTTTTACCATTTTTGTCGGTCTCTCTCTCTATCTGGTTGTGTTTGGAATGATTATTTTGGTCAGTGAGCGACAATGCAGTGTCAACTAAACTAGTGAATTTCTCGTATCTACTGAGCTGTTGTCGAGCTGTGTGCGAGACAATTTATCTGATGATCGTGGAGAAGAATAAGAGAGTGATCTTTATTCTTACGAGGCATATTATTCGACTACTATGCGAGAAGCATACACGCATCATTTCTTCCTCCTACACCACCACTCCAAAAAACATCTCATTCATTGGAATTGTGAAGGCTCTTTCTCTGGCATGGCATATAAAACTTCCAAACACAGCAAGCAAGCAAATATACCTACTCGCCATCCATCCAGCAAGGATTTTTATCGCTTTGCTGATGTTATCTGATTTTATGACGCTCGCTTGTTAGCTGGTCACGATCTCTGTGACTTTTTTTGTGACTATATGACCCCTCCAGGCTGGCGAGATCTATATACTGTGGCTATCCTCCTCTACATCTTTCTATATAGACGCGGCATCAACATGAACATGTTTTTTCTCCGATTAAAAGATGGAGAATAAATGGATACGATATCGTCGTGACATTCAAAAGCTGAGAGCTGGATGGAAATAATGTGTGTATTCTTATGGCTCATGTGAACTTGCCCTCTGTCCATCCACCCGGTTCCTTATAGCCCATCACACAAAGTAGAAGCATCTTTACTACATTTTCCATTCATTTTAAGCGTTTTAAACGACAATTTTTTTACTCGAGAGAGAGAGAGTCTTGCTGAGTAACGCAGTTAGAAAGTTTACAGTGCGTGCCGTTGGTGATTTTGTTGATGCAAACGCGGTAGTTGCATTTTCATTCTCAGATTGTCCATCTTTTCCCAAACTTTTAGAATGGCCACATGGTGTGATGTGCAGCGTTCCTTATCTCTGAGAATCTTTTAAGGGAAAAAGTGTATAGATATTTTATATGCGCTTCTGTAATGAAGACACGAGCATGAGAGTGCCGCCGTCGTCGTCGTGTCACTTTTCCCACTTTATTCACGTAAATCTTTGGGAAAAAACCGTGGAGTTCAATGGAGGAGCATGACCATACCAGAAACAGAGAGAGATGACGATCAGGTCTTAAAAATTAAGATGTCACGCAGGAACTGTCCAAAGAAACGCTCTAAAAAATTTTTACCAAAAGAAGGATGAAGACCTCTCTTCCTCGTCGTGATATGCTAGTCAAGTCATGCGCTTTTATCAATAAACTTCGGACCGAGTACGAAATAGAAATGTTCGTTGATGACGGTGATTATATATCCTCCTCTGACCATATCACAATGATAATCATGATGACATGCTGTCCACGTTGTTCTAATAATGATGACAACTGATCAGAATCCGAAATGTATTCTCTGTGCAGCAATGAATGAAATTTGTGTAAGGCGGAGGAGGAGAAACGAGAGAGCAATAATAATTTCACAACTCATTTAGCTAACAACCAGAAAACCATTTCATATTGACCATTTTGACCCTTTTCAAGGCTCACTATCATCATCACGTTTTCCCTTGTCGCTCTCCGCTTCCTCCTTGAGTGCCGTCAGATATGTCATCTGAAAATGTGCACGATATGCGATGCCACACAGGCCATCATCCTCTCCCTTCTAATTTCCCCTCTGGCCTTTCCCAATAAAGTGCATTACAGTGTTCAGCTGTAGTGACTTAAGTAACTTATTGTTTCACAGGAGAATGACGAAAATGATATCAAACGACCATATCTTTCATGCTATCAGCTAGTCAACAAAACAACAACGACCAAACCCAACGGCAAATTGAGTAAACTCCTTGTGTACATTTTATATCATTCCACATATAAAAAAATCCTGGCACACAGAGATTTTTTTTCGGATCGCCGATGGTGGTGGCATGGTATGGTGTAGTGAGTGGTAATGGTAATGCGAGATAGTTGTTAATAGCCCTGCAAGTAGATTCTCTGAGGTCTCCTCAGTCTTCTTCAGTTTTCTTCTTACTTTCTGCACAATGCACACAGAGAGTACAAAAGTGTAACACCATCGTCATGATCATCAACCACCACCATTGTAGATGGATAGTGAACATGATGATGATTTGGGACCTACATATAATCCAATACACACGTAATATCTGTCTATTTCTCCAGTGCTTTTTTATCCAGAGGAATTCTAGAGCTAAAACTTGCATGCTTTTTTTAAAACCCAGAGTATCATCATCTCAAGTAAATGATACCGTTTACGGGAAGAGGAGAAGAGGCAAGAGAGGAAACAAGAATAAAGTGCACTTGATTTTCTGCTCTTCTTGTGGTAAATGTAAAATGTATCGTATCGATATCATCAACATCAACCCTGCATTGTTATAGATTATATGAGTAAGTTGCCTTGTCTTTATCTTCTTACGTAAGTTTCGTTTTACTTTTACACGATCTCGTGTACTCCTCCTATTGTTACTTGCGGGGTGATGATGATGATGATGATACTGCTCAAGATAATGGTAAGGGAGTAGCAAAAACGGAATAATATGTAGTGAGATATAGAAGCTCATGCAACCAAACTCATAAATGGTTGTG
>JAQIXX010001033.1:0-40691 GCA_034700605.1 Willowsia nigromaculata
TTTGCCGATTTTTCGTGCATATTTGCATACATATTTTCTCATTTTTCTTGCATTTTTCCTCGTTCTCTGATGATGACCAAACATAAAAAAGTAGGCATTGCATCCTCAACCGAGCCCTCATATAATTATTAGGTGCATACATTTGAGATACAATACTTTTCGAGTTTTATCTGAATGCGTTTTATAGGTAGCAATTTTAGAAATAGCATGATTCCAGTTTTTCTAACATGTCACATGCAAAAACATTTGTCTGAAACCTTACGCCTTTATCAAAATCAATATTTTTGCAAGCTGGAAGATTATTGCTTTTCATAATGTTTAAAAGACATTCTATGTGGGGAGTAAAATACGAGCAAATGCTGTGCTGAAGATTTTGCCATGCATGTTTGTGGTAATCATAAAAAAGCATTCTAACATTCAGCATCTACAGATTAAGAGCGACAATAAAATACGCACAACGACTCTTCTTCTATCATAAACACCCACACGCACGCGTCGTCTTTCATTTTTCTTATAACAATTTATAATTCACACAGCCAGACTCGTCACGTAAAAGTTCTCCTAAACATAACCTTTTCTTATATGCATTATTACTGCACGTAGGTATACATGTGTGCTGTGAATTATAACAGGACAATTCTTTACTGACGGTCATTGTCAAATAATAAAAATATAGACCATCAAATTACATATTAAGTATTTTACGTAGGTTGTCACAGATGTGTGAAAGATACAACTGCTGGGATGAACTTGAATGTCTCGCATCGAATGGAATACCAATGCGATGTTGACCATTCAATTTGTCCCTGCTGTCTCAAGAGATCTTAATAAATTTTAAGCTCTTTGGCCAATTCAATGCATAAACATCAGCTTTGCAATGTTTTAATTCAGAACTTTGTACCATCATAAGAGAGCGGAAATGAAATTACTTGAATTATTATCTATGCTCCCTGATTATTCTGTACGGTATTGCTGACGGGGCTAATGAAATTATTTGTTTTAATTAAAAATATTTTTTCACATTTGCTCTCTTCTAGGCACTCTTAAGTAGGCAGAAAATGAAGCATGGTGAAATCGCAAAGACAAGACGGAAATGCCAGATTTAGAATAGCGCTTGTTTAGATACTGATTTCGCACTAAAATTCCCACGATAGGAAATCACCCGCTATTTTTTAATGTTGACTAGCTTTACTATATCATTTAATCACAGTACGCTCTACATGGCACCGGATTTTATAACTAAAAACCGTAACATTTATGAGAATTTTTGTCCTCGTATGCACATAGTGCATAACATGTGGCGTGGCGACTATATGCGTGTAAGGTTTCACTGAGACTACACTCAGATGCATAATAAAAAATAATTTGTTTTCTTCGAACATAAAATCTTTGCCTATCAAACATCAATTTAAATGAGTGTGTGAGAGTATTTATTGTAATGAAAACCAATAAAATGCGTGGGTATTTTATAGAAAATCATTATGTAATCAACTTATTGCAGTCCAAAATCCAAAATGGCTTACCCAAAACAGGAGTATCATCCTCCAATTCCACGAGTACCCTTCCCGTTAGAAACTGACCGGGAAAATATAGAAGACTTGGATTGTCAAACAGGATAAGAAACTTTAACAATTTTCGCGACATTTTATAGCAGCTCTCCGCAAAACTTCACGTAACGCACAGATAACTTTTGACTCTTCAACTTCACTCAGAACCAAATTGAAACTCGCTGTACTGCTTTGTCTACACTGCCTATATGTTTACAATTGCACTTCGCCAAAGTTTAGGGAGCAGTTATTCGTTCCCCGTTATATGATAACTTTTGATTATTATCACTTTCTGATTTGAATTCACACTAAATGCAGTACAGCTTATTCTCAAACTAAATGCTTGAATTAATATCGCGGAAAAAGGCTGGTATCGTTTATTGCATTTTCAAAAGAAGTTTCGAAATGTATGTATTTTGGTTATTTATCAAAAACCGCATCTACATATCACGTATACAAATCTTGTAATTAAGCTTATCCACGATTTATCGAGAAAACCACAATTTGATTTAAGACTTTATTTCGAGTTACACACTTTCAAGATATTTTTAAGCGTGCGTGCATACCATTTCGCGACTGGCACTTTGGGAGACCATCACTCGTACCCACATAAAGGCATTTGCAAATTACATGGGAGAAACGAGGAATGCGGAACGTTTCTGATGAAGCTGGTAGTACTATGAAGCGATTTTTTCTGATGGCAAAGATATCATTAATACTTGGTTCAACATCACTGGTTTACCACCCCATCACTTTTGAAATCAAACAGTATTTCTTAACTTAAATCACAGCAAATGATGCCCATGTGCACGAAATTTCTTGATAAAACTGAATGATCTCAGAGATTAAGGAGAGAATCTAGGAAAAAAGTCGAAAAAACGGGTTTTTCGTATAGTATGCAAAGTCAACCAGATAGCCAGCCTTTTTCTGATCCAAGTCCATTCATTATTAACCCGGTTGAGAAGACGGTACCACTCTATCAAAAACAACCAACTGTTATTTTGCTCCTACTGAACTAGATCAGGATCAGAGCAGAACTGAATTCAGGATGATGATTTGATTATGTAAACGAAACAATGAGACAAAATGGCTTAAAGAGATGAGCAAACTATGTACCTATGTGCCTTTAAGATGGACATAAATATTATGCTCGCTGACGTATATTTTTTATGGTTTGTAGTGCAAAACAAAGGACACGAGGGTTGTGCTACGGATGGATTCATGAAAACAAGCTACAATGCATATAAAATTGTCCTCCTTGTGTTTATGCAATATTGTTTGCTTATTTAACCAGCTATATAAGTGGATGAATAAAGGGGTCTGTAGTAACAAACAACAGCCAACAAAGTTTTTCTTTTGCTGCTAGCTTGTCCATACCAAAAACATAATCATATAATCCTTTAAGCTTTTTTAACCAAGTCACTGATTGCTGTTGAATTTAAAAAAGGATCGATCGTTTCACTTTCACTTTTTTCCTTAATCACTGTCCTCCAAGATGAAGATGCTGACGATGATAATAATGACCGTTTTGTGGGATAAAAGGAGTTGGAGTATACTGATGATGATGTTCAATGCAAATATAGTGTTTTGCAATGTGCATTTTTACTAGCGTAAATACAACATGTACCTATATTACAACTAAGATTGAGAGCGTATCGAAGCGTTTTTTGTGCGTCTCTCTCTGCACTCTTCTCTAACGTTGTCTATTTAAGGAGATGGGTTACTTTACCGAGAGGTTACAAAACATAACTTAATATTCAGTCATTATCATGATGATCATCATCAGTACTACAATAACTACATAACTACGACAGGTAACATAATCAAACAGCAAGTCGTTTTGTTCATGTGTGGGACGGAAAAAGAATACAAATCCTTAAACACCTTTTTTGCAATTTTTGATGTCTGCACACGAGGACAACCATTCCTTAGTCTTTTTTTTGCACTACACACTGGGACACAAGAAATGAAACCAAATACTAATGACTAATGAGATAAAAAAGTGCGTGTCAGTGGGATGATGATGCCATTTCGTTTGGCCAGTGTCAGATTAACTTTTGGATATCATCAATAATAAAAATTTATATAGGCACTTGTCCATATTGCACATTGATTATCTAGGTAGTTCACCAGGATACACCAAACTGTTGACCACCAAATGGTCAAATATGTAATCACAATGTCAAACAGCAGCTTGGCAGAGGAAAGAATCCCGTCAGCTTTGAAGATGGTTATACCAATTAAAATAAATAATTTCAGTTGGCAAAATGGTCATCGCTGTCAATTGTTTTGATAAGACGATTTCATTGGAAATGTTATCTCATGTCTTAATATTTACTATGTAGTAAAAAATGCAATGCACCTGAACTTGAAGACATTAGAGGTTGAGTAATTCCCTTTAATCTTCTCTTTGTGCAAATGAATTAACTGTAAGAACCTGAACAATGTTGCTGTCTTGGCTTGCTGGCCTCTGCTCTTAAGAAACACTGAATTCTCACAGATTCTTGCGAATAATTTTTTACATTAAAGTTTCAGCAGCAGCCGAGCCACAATAATAATAGTGTATAAGACTACCTCAGAAAAAATAGCCATAAATATCTAGACTCAAACTTTAAACGCACTCTCTGTATTTGTTCGGGCAAGACTTAACTACACACAAGTATGTGCAATGTACATACACCATCGCAATAATCTGCATTGTTGCCGACATTGTCGTGTGCCTACACACTATCATAATATCTCAGGAGAATAAACATCAATACATTTTTTCACAAAAAATGAGACTGGTTACGACTGTGATTAGCATGTTGTTAGTAGCAGAAATGTACGTAGTCATCATTTGCACTAGTAGAGCTGCCGTATCAGAGTACCTGTTGATCTC
Source organism: Willowsia nigromaculata (assembly GCA_034700605.1). Lineage (NCBI taxonomy): Eukaryota > Metazoa > Arthropoda > Collembola > Entomobryomorpha > Entomobryidae > Willowsia > Willowsia nigromaculata. The sequence continues at coordinate 4,429 of JAQIXX010001033.1, forward strand.
CATTATTATCTCTCTCTGGCTGCGAACATGCAACGCACCAGTATGAAAATTGAGTGTGGGTTCTCCTATATATATAGCTCTTCTTACCTCTACAATTTTTTCCATCTTCCATTGTTATCCTACTACCTGTTTCGTGAGATTTAAATGCATACTCACATTTAAGGCGTGTATACATTATTGTGAAGGTTTTCGCTGGTAAATCTCCTCAAGCGTAAATCTCATCACATGCATCATGCATACCTTTCGTCCCCATCTATGTCCAAGATGATGTAAAAAATGTATGCAGCAAAAAATAAATAAACGCCAGAAGAGTCGTCACTACTTACACTTTAGCGCTGCATCATCTACCAGACAATAACGTGCATACATACTTGCTCAATTTATGGTATCGTACATCCAATAAGTTTGCCCTTTTGTGTGGATTTTAAAGAAGAAAAAATATTATGATCACAAATCCCATGAAATTCTTGATCAACCAATAAAGATATACATATAGGCATGTACACTGCCAAACGAAATTTTTCAAAAATATTTCTGTCTACGTTTTCTTTCAAAGAAAATCTTTGTTTCAACAGAACACGCAGAGGCAATCCAATTCTGCATCTTTTCCTTCAATAACGAGAGGTCGTGAGCGGATTCGTGCCTTATAAACTTTTTAAGACAGCATCCTTTCTGTCTTTTTCATGTTTTAATGTAAGCTATACAAACTTTAATATAATGGATTTATTTTGTCATACAAGCACTCAAACTATAAAAAATTCGAGCGTTTTGTTTTTGCACTGTTTGCACTGTTGGTTAAGTTATGTATGATGTCGACAAGTTAAAACATTCGAGACATGAATGCAGTCTAGTGTAGTCTGTAAGTACATGCTGAATATTATGTAGTACCACCAATTGTTTTAAAGAAACCGAGATGTGAGATGGTTATTGCGAAATTTGTTGTCTGCAGGCACATTTCCTTTAGCACATCTAATACCCCATCCATTTCTGCTGCACTAAAATCAGATTAGTCATTGATGGTTTCAAAAGTTAAATATGACGATTACGAAATTTACGATGACTGTCTGCGTAAAAGGTTGTTACATACCTAATAATAATAATATGCACCACTTATGTCTATTTTGAAGGTATCGCTCTTTATCATCATATTTGTCCATCATAATTTACGAGCAAATATATAGCCTTGTGTTTTTGTTTGCCACTTCCGGTATTTCTAGACAAGGATATTATTGCACATTGCATTTCTTGCAGATGACTTCAGGTAAATTTTCAGAAAGTTGTTATACATTATGACTATGCTTTTTTAAAGCTGTAATAATATGCACGAAGGCTGATACCGATGTGCCGATGTGATATAATTCACTTTAGTAGTATAGTTTGTTGTTGGATAAAAATTAGATTTCCCTTAGAACAACCTTAATTAATGTCATGTTTAAAACAGCAAATTTGAACTTTCAAGAAAATTACCAATTTTGTTAGTAAGGCTCGCAGTACCATCTAGACAAAACTAGCAACTTTTAGCCAGTTGCCTCTTCAAAGTACAAAAACATATTCAAATTGGTCATTATATCAATTATTATTCATGATCCAGTAGAGTTGCTTTCAACACATGTCTAATTCTAATCTTGTAAAATTCTAGTTTCATTGATACCGGAGAAAGCTTTCTCCTTGCTTGCATAAATCCGAACTTTCCATCCCGATCCATGCACACAGATAGCCGGAGTCGGAGTGGGAAAAAACCCGAAGAGCTCTCTAGTTTCCTTTTAGTCGGTGCTTTCTTTACGTGTTGGTAAGAAGTTAAGCATGGTGGAGTAAAAGTAGAGGTTGCCATCGTGGAACGTAGTTGACACTGACTGAGAGCTTCCAGAAAAGAATAGAAACAATGTCAGTATGCAAAACGATTCGAGTATTCTCCGAACGAAATCAGTTTTCCCATTGAAACAGCCTTGTGGGGAGCGCAAAACACTCTCCCTTTCATAAGGATAATGTACTTTGCTGCAAAGCTTCTGATTTAGTGGAGGACGGTGAATCATACAGCGAGTTTTCACGAACTAGTGGAGATGGCGTGTGAAACACTTTAAAAAATTTCGAGCTTTGCATTTATTTTGTAGCTATATTGAGCTAGGAGTTTGGTTGGACCATTGAATTTCATCTTTATCGAATCATTTATGGAAATCATTTATTTGTTTAGGGATTCTACTATTCTTGTGGAGAAGTGATTGTCGTTTGACGTTTGCCTGCCACGCTAAATAAATATTTCAGTTTATGTCGCTATTAAACATTTTACTGCGAATTTGAATAAACATGAGCAATGCGCAAATTTCATATTAATCTATTGCGAGTAAAACAATCAATTTGGGAATTGGGTTAATGAACTTCTCCGTAAGTGATAGTTTTTGATAATTTTACAGCTTCAGTTTCCTAAGAATGAATAGTCATGCTATATAACTCGAAACGCCTCCTAGTTTGGTGCAAATGTTAGTAGTGCAATAAACATACTTTACACCACACGTCTCTTTCTGCATTTTTTATAACTCATCTGTCGAAAATTTCATTCATTCATTTGAATTTCTCTTCCCTTTTGGCCTTCCGAGAAAAAAAGATAGCCATTCATGACTTTTGTTTAAAATTTTTACGAGTGAGTTGTCATACATCACTAATACTACTGTTATTACTTTACGAGCACATATTTTTGCATGCAGGCATCATCGTAGAAAAATGTGTGAGAAAAGGGTTACGTTACCTTTTATCATGTTACACTTATCATTACATTGGTATGTTATGTACCAAACATGAGTGAGTGAGACATGATGCATGCATGTGTAGCACTTTGTTGAAAAGTAATAAAATACCAGCATGGGCTGTTTTTGTGCAAAGAGATTAGAGGTGCTGGCACTGATGATGATCAGCAGAAAAGCCCAGTTATGGCTGTTTTCATTGATAAAAAGTTGCTGAAAAGTGGAACGGTAGAGTGAAAAAGGCTCAGAAAGAGAAAAATATGTAATGTAAAAGAACACTAGAAAAAAAATACTAGAAGTGATCAGAGAGCAAGAATGATAGTTGGTTTGAGTGAATGGGCTTGGCTACCGTACACGAGTCTCATCATCATCATGGTCCGACATGATTGCATCATATATTTTGTATTACCAACAAATAACCAAGAGATCACAACCAGCAAAATATTGGTATCATATTATCAGCTCCTCTTATTTATTGCTCTTTCACGAATAAAATTACCGAAAACATGCCGTGAAAACAGTAATACGATGAATCAAGTGTTTTCGCATACCAAACATGAATATAGATTCGCAGGAATTTTTTGAATGCAGACATAAAAGGCGACGGGAAAAGGGTTGCATACCTCTACCTAAACTCTATTCATATAATTCGCATCTTTTATTTCATTCATTTGAAAAGAATTCAACTAAATAATAACCGTTTACTTTTGACTTTCAGGGGATAATTTGAGCTATGTGAAATGAAAAAAAAAATACGACGAGAAAGGAGGAAATGTAGTACAAAGTACAAACATGTGTTATAAGTTATAAGGGCTGGGTATACTATTAAGATTCATTCATTCATTTATTCACAAGCAATTTTTCAGCAAAAAACAAACGATAGTCAGAAGATTAACTAAAGATAAGGGTTCATCCGAGAGAAAAATTCAGAGAACAGCGAATCTCAATGAACTTGACTCTGGGCAGTTGCCTTTGTTCATCTACAATTTGTTAGGGCATGTGTGTGCTCCTGATGGTATGCATATGCTTTTAAAAGATTTTTTTTCTTAATAATTTGGATTTCAATGTAAAGAGGATCTGAAGACTGAAAGCCCATTGTTTGTTATGCTTCTACCCACTCATTTATATTTCCAAGTATTTTGTTTTGATTTCATCATCAGATCAACTCAAAGAACCGGAACAATCATTTCGTTGAATGAATGAACTGTTTGGAATTCAAGTGCAAAATATTTGCGTGAATAATGCTTTTGAAGAGGATGATTTGAAATATTTTTTGCCAAACAAATGGACATTCAAACAGAAGGGGTTAACAAATTCATTCAATAAAAATATTTTTAGACATGCCAAGCAAGTTAAGGTGTTGTTTCGTACAACTTTAGTTATTGTAAGGATTACCATTACCAATCCAGTATTACTTCATTGAATCCACCAAACAACAATGCTTTTGAAAAACAAGAAGAAAAGAGCACTCTCCCCATGAAACTAGTGCCAGGTGAATGAATCAGTAATATTCTAGGACAACTCACTACTCTTCAACACGTTTACTCATCATGTGTGCCCACAAAGAAAAACAGTAGATTGGCACAGGATCTACGTAAATCCGTGAGTGATAAAAAAATAGAGAAAGAAAAAAATGAAACTGGTTGTACAGCACCAACTCGCTTTATTTGCTGTCTTATAAATCATATTCGTTCATAAATCAATGATAATGCTGATGGTGATGATCATTATATTATCATCATGTGTACTTTTAATGTATGAATTCCATTTTCAAGTGTATGCATTATAAACTTCACTGCAAATTAGGGTACGCACGCGCTCGAGTATTTTTAATTAACCGGTATTTTTGTAGGTATTCCTGAAAAATAATATTTACTTGTTTTGATGTTACTGTAAGTATGCCTATGAGAAATTTTCCCGTTGTGTGACTTACGGTTTTATGAAATTCTTGTGTTGAATCCTTTCTCTCTCGACAACATAGGAAAATTTGCGTTTTAATTTGTTTGTGTGTGTTATAGGTAAACAGTGCCATGTTTTATCATCCTCGAATGTTATTGTTCTACATGTAAATTTTAAAAACAATGTGCAATATGAGGCCTGGTGTGAGGTGACATACATGCGCCGATGAGCAAAGTGATTCATAGGTTTATCCAGGAATATCATTCCACACCCACACACCCACCAAAATTGGTTTTTCTGACGGCGCCAGAAATCTGGAACACGCGTGATAACAAGAGAACACCTACGGTTTTCATATTAGGTAGGTGCTAGGTAGTCTACATTCAACGCATTTGATTCCCAAGCTTTCACCTATATTGGAAAGGAGAGAAAGGGTTAGGTGATTCTCTTATGAAAACGGTAATGCATAATGATAACAGGACAAAAACAATGTTTTCCTTGAATTTATTTTATCTTTTAACAAACTGCGACATTCCTGATTGCATGTGAAATCAGCTAATGGCACGTGCTGCACGTGAAAATATTGGCCCGTAATGTAATGCTTCCATACATTGCCCAACTGCTCACTGCCGAAATGTGAGACGAGCTGATGTTCGTGAATGTGTTTACAGACGTCACTTGTTTGTTTGTAAATACGCGTGGGTGTCTTTTATTCAGTATTTGCGTACTTTATATAAAATCTAGATCCATATACGTCATTTCTGATACAACATTTCATTTCATTAACAAGTTTATCGCCAAAAGAATGCGCTGGCGAGAGACGGTTGCAAGCAGTTTCCCACGGTAAAACCTCTGCATAATCTTTGTTTATATCCGTAGCATAATATTTAAAAAGTAAATAAATTGTGTCTCTGTTCCTTTCACATCACTTATTCCGGTGAGAAAACAACAATAAAAGCAAAATGCGCTTCAGAGAACTTCCTTGAAAATAGTCTGATATATTTACATTCTGTAACAATGGAATACACGCAATAAACACAAGTGAAAACGGAATGAACCTCTTGAGGATGAAGTTTTACATCATCATATAAACATGATTAATATGAAGTTAAGATGATATGCATAATAGAGATATGAACATGCGAAGTAAACAAATGAACAAGCAGTAGAGCAGATACATATACATCCATAACATGTAATTTGAAGAGCATAGTTGTAAAAGACTTATAGTGTTAAATTGTTGAAAGTTACTTGAAAGATTGAGATAATTATTTCGAGTTTGAGTAGCCAAGCAGGGATAATGCATACCATAATACCATGTTTACTTTGTAACTCACTCTCCTGCCGGGAAAGACCTCGTCTCCTACAATAAAAGGAAGTTTCGCTGTTACGGGTACTTGCAAAATTTTCTTTTTATTTCCTGAGAATCTCTGCACAAATCCCTTCCCACATTTATATAATCCTGTATTTTAGGCGTTTCTCTATAAAAGCTGATAGGAACAAACTATAGGGACTCGAACAATTTTCACAATGAAATTCTATAGCGTGGTAAATGCTTTCGTGTAAGGTATTCACAATGGCTGCACATTCTTTCTGCGTTGTTACATTGCTTTCTTCTCTCCCACGTTTTGTTTTCCTTCGTCTCTCATTTCTATACACTTACTTGATTGCAGTCTTATCCAATTATTCTACACAGGTATTACATTTTGACTTTTAGCGTTAGATTCGGATAAAAAGTATAAAAAACAATCATAACAAGAATGTGTATGCAGAAATGTGCCAAAATGTATTAACGATGTTTTTCGGCATTTTTTATGATAAGCATAAAACTACGTGTTATGCATGATGGCGATGATTACGACGATGATGGCTTGGTCAAGTTCGTATATGCTACACAGTTTGTCGATATTGAAGGCTTACGTTACATTAGTAAAAAGCGAACAGTGCCAACGAACTGCTTTGCTATACCAAAAACAAGAAAAATATTAGAGATATGCACACGTTTTTTAATCTCAAGCACACATTACAAGCCTGTACTTGTAATCTGAAACGCATTTACTTTTCTCAGATTCGAATGCTTCGCAATTTTCTCTCTCAGTTTGAAAGGAACCTTTACTAAACATTATTGATTCGTAATCTCGTGTAATCAGCAATGCAATGTGGAGGTATACAAAGGAACAAAAACAGATTCATTATAAATATCTCAAGCAGGTTTGCCATTGCCACTTCACTACTCCTGAGAATTGAATATGTGAGGTGACTACGAAGAGGAAAGCTAAAAAAAAAGTGGTTACAAAATGATAAGTAGAAAAGTAAGGATATTTGCATGCGTAGTACAAAGTATATCCCAATTCCTCAGAGAATCAAATCATTCCATCCGAGAGATTATGTAGGTAAAATAGGCATTTCTACTACACGGCCAGACAAATATATTATAGAACACACTTCACCATTTCAACAACATTATGTATGCACGGTGAACGACGAAAGGTGCAACGACCAGTTTAGGTTTGTTTGTTGCGGCTTGTGTGTAATCACAAGAAATCACATTCACATGCTCCTCATGATATTCACGATGATCCTGTATTCGACAAAAATTTAGGAGTAGTATGCCTACAGATCTCCGACACACTATATGACCAGTATTCTGCTCCTGTGCTACCTACATAATATATGTAATCACCTTTTCCTTTCTCCGTGTACCTAAACTATCATGCTCTATGCCAATTCGATCTGGCAAAATCGCATTTCTTTGTTCAATCTACGCCGCAAACATCCAGAAGTTTTTTTGTGAAGTATGAATCAAACAGGATAAAAATTTGTTGTTGTAGATAATGGTATCAACAGTATACTGCAATTATTAATGATAATGATAGATGCTAGAAAACAGAAATGCAATTTCTTTTATGTCCTATCTTCCTCATGGTTAGAAACCCAAAAAGTTATAAATTATGTGGGTTTATGTTTATTTGTACTGCAAGACATCTAAAAAGCATCTTATTTTATACATTTGGAATTGGATTTGGTTAGGTTAAGATTTTGCAAGAGAGAAAGGAAAAACATGTCTCATGCTAATCAAATCATGCACAAATGGCAATGCCCGGTAGTACCTATCCATGTGCTACATAGGGGACAACATAGTACAACATGCAAAAAAATGAATGTGTGAAGGTGTCAATGTTTTTTTTCAAGGAGACGGAAAAGTGCAAAGCCCCACAATAATTGTCTTTTAGGCACTGTGTTAGTCTTCATTTTGATGAGATGCATTTTCACATTTTTAGTTAAAACATTCAAACTAATTTTTCGTTCTGTCGTCGCTCGGTCATGGGAATGTTATCAATTGATATGCATACGAGAATGTCGGTTCCATGAATATAGATAGAACAAATTAGAATGCATAATGCAAAGCTATCTTTTATGTTGTTTGGCTTATGAATACATCTCATTAGTTAAGGACTAGGACCTCATAGCTAGAAGATAAGAGCTCATTCCCCTTTAAAAATTTTACTTTTAAAAAACTATACAATCTTCATGATTGGTTTTTAGGGAACAAAAATAAACGAGTTTACTTGTTAAACAGTAACCAAAAGTGTAAATTGAAACTATATATATACAGCTCATTATGAGATGAAAGATGTTTCAAACCGAATCTCGTAAAGCCAATCATTATGTCTAACACTTTGTACACGCCACAAGCCAGCCAACACGAAAACATCCTGGCAAAAAAAACGCAGAAAAAATGAAGTGAGAATGAGAGCAAGCTTGTTTTTAACACCTCCAAACTTTGTTCCATGTTCCAAAACTATCGGCCTACGCAGTCTAGCGAAACTTTAATCACCACAACATCGTCAGAAAGTAGATTTTTCAATGGGAAAAAACGCAGCCGGCTTATTTTTATACATGAGCATACAAGCTGTATGACTATGACTATATGTTTCTAACTAAACTCTCAACCCTCCTTCCAGAAGTAAGCTCCAATACAAAAAACAACAAAGTATAAAAAAAACATACAGACAGACAAAATTGTATTCCCGGATGTCAGAATTCTGTCTGTTAACTCTATTCAAAACTGTACTAGCCTGTCACTACTCATTCATGATTTTTTACAAAGTTCCCTTTTATCATCTGAGCAAACAACTCGATACAGACATACGAATACCACGGAATTTTCTATTTTATTTTGTTCAATCTCGTATAATGGAGAAAGGTGAACATTTATGTCTGATAGCAATGTGGTCTTCATTTGTTTGCTTTAAACTTGGATTTGCATCACAATGAAAATTGAACACTGCCATTCCCAAGTCGTAGCATTAAAATCAAATCGATATGAAAATGGTTTACTTCATAAAGTCATTAAATTAGTTGTTTTGTCGTCTCAAAAAAAACTTTGGAGCCTACACACAAATTACAAAAGGGAGATTCTCCTCCTACATCGAAATCATTCCCTGTTTTAGATACAAGTCTGTAAATGGACGAAGTCATTGACGTACACCGAAAAATACATATAATAATATACCATCCATCTGATGACGAAAGAAATGAAGAGATTTGCCCAAGGAAATCGTTCGTCTCACTCGTTGGTTTTCTCGGTATGCCACAACATTTCCCTATTTAAATTCAGTAGACGATAACACCTAAATAACAAGCTATATGAACTCAACTAATGATATAAATACTACACTTTGTTGGTAAAACGAGGCTGGCTTTGTCTATAAATAGGAGTTTATTTCTGTGTAACAACAATAGCCACCTCATTATTAATGCGATTGAACTATAAAAAGAAAATGAGAGAAAATTACTACAATTTAGTGAACATCAGGAAAATAATAACATGATAGTATTCCCTTGTTTGGAAAAACATTCTCCGTTTTATTTCAGGATTTAGTGTAATTCACAGTAATGTAGTCATTGCAGATAAGGAACAATTCATTACAGTTTTTGTGAATTGGATATTTTTGCATGCACACAATTTGAAAACTTCATTATCATGTGTATTCATTAAAGTCAAGAATATGATGAAAAGGTCGGAAGAAAATATAAGCTGTTAAAAATAGCGTCATTGTCCTATCGTCAGTCGCCTACCATACATGAAATAAAGATTGAGGAAGAGACCATACAAACTACGCTTTTACAAACTTTGTCGGCTCTTCTGCTACTCAAGTAAACAAATGAAGGTACTTATTTACACATTATGATTACGCTGTCTGCTTCAAAAAATTTCATTCATTCATTTTGCTACTTAGCAAAAGGAATATTAGCACTGTATTTTCGACTTATTATTTCAGCTTGTCTCTTGTCTGTTGGCACGCTAGCATAAAAAACAAAACCAGAGCACAGAGTACTGAATTGCTAAAATAATGCTTCTCCACAATGTCTATACTTGGCTATTTTTATGTGTACAATTGTATACATTACTTGTTATGATATGCGTATATGCTCAGACAGAAGAGAAGTGACAGCGCCCCGTTTCTCTGCCATCGTCAGTCATCAAGTCATGATTCATTATAATGATGTCATATCACATCCGTCATCGTCTGGGAATTGTGTGCATGTTCCTTTCCCTCGTTACATGTAATGTTCTCTATCTGTTTCAACGAAATTACTCGCCGCATTGTCCATATTTGCAAAGTCCATGTTTGACTTTCTGTACTTTTTGCTCGGCTATTTTTAACCCATGATTTAATTAGTTAAGATACCTACGTCATAACTGGATAAGCACTTATGACATGTTTACTTGGTACAGTGTGGTACAAGTGGTGCGGTATGCATTTTCATTTTCCTCGAATATATGACATAGCTAGTTGGTCTTAAGTCAGGTCCTTTCACAAAATCCATTGGACAAGCTTTCTAATGAAAAGCTACATTTCATGTAAATCAAAAGATGGACAACATAGATTATGCAATGTTTTGTACTTACAAATAATTGCGTTGTCCTGTAGGAATACTAAATTGGATCTCTTTTTCATTGACTAGTCTTAAATCTCTTTTTTTGTGAAATTGTGTCGTACGTATTGCTACTTGGTTTAATGACCATTACAGTCCACGCTTAGATATGTAGCTGACAATTGAAGGAAGTCTGCAATGTTGAATGACTGAAGTAGAAAAAAAAATGAGCCAGACATGAGCCAAAAGTTAGCAGTGCATAAAAAAGTCTTGAGACAGCTTGCATGTCAAATGTCAGAGAAAAAAACAAAGTAACGCATGAAAAAGCAGTACAACGCAGTTGTAGATATTTTCTTGTCTACCCTTCTATTCTCTTTACCTTCTTGTTTGTTTATTCCTATATTACATTGCTTTCTTCTCCACTCATTTATAAAACTTCACCAATAATATGTGGTCCATACTATTGGTATGTTTTGGCAATATTGGAACTGATTTTTATAAATGCGAGAACATTGTGTAAAGTTTAAAGGTGAACATGAATCTCTAAATACTCGAGATAGCACTAAAGATGTTTTGTCAGTGTCTGTCCGTCCATATGTCTGCTTTGGTGGATTTAGTTACATTACGAAAGCAGTTATCGGTTTCTGTTGGTGTTGATGTAAAGGGGTTTCGTGAGACTTTGAAACGTTCTGATATTTTGTCAGTTTGTCCATTCGGTTTGGTGATTTATTTGTCATTAGTCGCTTACGCTCCTTCGATCCTCCGGTTGTCCCAGTTTATAAGTTATAAAGCTTTTCTCTCAATTCGATTGAATACCTGATTCAGTCAAATAGTACAACTAAAGGGCATAGATTTTACTCCAACAGAAGGAGTATTTTAGTCCAAGTTTTGTTTTCGCTGAGACAAACAATTCACAATTCAGTCTTAGATCCGGTTTGATGACATTAGTTTATGTGAAGTTGTCAGAGAAGACATTGACCGTTATCACTGGGACGAGGAAAAATGCAGTTTAGTAAAAATAGGCATTTACATGTCTACAAACATGTAGATAGGTTCCTACTTTCTTTGTTCAAAATAGTATTCCAAAAAATCAACTACTTTGATTTCAAATTTAATTTAATATATTAGAATTGCACTACTACTAACACCACATTATTAGCAAAGCGTATTCATATAATATGATGGGGTTAGAGATATTACTGGAAACTCTGACATCATAATAATATGCAAACGTATCGCACGTACCAAGCACATAATCTTGCCAAATAAAAGTCAGCAGCCTCACTACATCTACTTCATATACAGCAGCAGGTATGCTCCTCAACCGCAAAAGAAATGAGAGAAAAACACGGCATCATCGTTATCATCATCACCCCACCGCCATAAGTTTCATAGACCTTTTTACCTTCAAAAAATTCGATTACCTTTTCTTATCTTCTACAATGCGCACTACTACCCGTATAAAAAAGGAGTAAACAACTGTGGGAATAAAAAACTCATGTTATGTATAAAAAACAATAAAACCATGCTTTTATTACTATTATTACATTATACTATGTGTTTTATATTGCCTTAAGGCAGCATCTTTTATAGAAACTCTATAAATTTAGGTTATTATATAGATTCGATACGTACACACACAAAAAATACTCGAGTGCCTGTGACGATTACGACGTAAATTTTGTTTTCGTTCAGAGAAGGAGAACGGAGAACGTTCACTCAAGGTAGAAATTGTAGTAAAATACAGCGTGGAACCGAATCATCATCCCATGTTTACTACCAGTCAACCACTACTATGCTAAACAGGTACTATGAAAAACCACGTTACTCAAATAAAACACACTCCACGGCTCGGAGAATAGAGCAAGGTAGAGATGAAGATTAATATAAAAAAAACTAGTAGAATAGTAGGAGTTGTTATATTCCATGGATAAGTACCTAACAAAATTATACATTGTATAAGATATGTAGATAGAATACATGCATCTGGCTGTGTTATTTTACTGCATCATATAAAGTTCATATATAAATGAGGAATTATTATGTTGTAACCATAAGATGTCAAGAATCTGCGTTTTACTTTTTCGCATCATGTTTGCTCTTACTACACTGCTGATACTTGTCTTGTATGCTTTTATTCTTTTACTGATTCTGTCTACATATTTACTTGCATAGGTACATTGTAGTGTCCATTTATTCCAGGTGGAAAAGATGTTTGCATATAATGCTATCAGCATCATGTAAAAGTTTTTAAAATCTCTTGTCAACGACACTTTTGCTTAGGTACCAACGTACTATAACTTCTACCTCAACATATAAAAACACCTAACTGAAGGAAATCTGGCATTTCGAAGATCATATGTATTGTCCAGAATATTTGTCATTGAAATCGTTTTATGATGTAGTTTTTGTGAAACGAAAAATGGTAAATGATGGTAAATACTTTTTCTAAGATTTTGTTGTGTAATCTTCTACAGACAAACTTCTATACACTTGATTCAGCCAAAACACTTGCAAAATATGAACCTAAACATGATTTAACCCTAACTAATGATTGAACAAATTCAAACAGAGACTGCCAGTAACACAGCAAAACTGACAAATAAAGCTGAGTACATATACATGTAAACTATAGGCACAAAAATGTAAGCAAGCATAATCATACTAAATAAATACTTGTATATCCAAAAAACAACCAGTTCCTGTAATTCCTACGAAAAGGTTCATTCACTATCCAGCATTTAGTATGCATGTCATGGTCATATAACTAAGTAAAATTTTATTGAAATAGCATGTAATTGACTATCATCGCCAGAGACAATTACACAACTTTATGGACAGACATGCATACCCCCTGAGATGTACCTCCGGAAAAACCATAAAGCATACATCATCACTTTTTCATCCCTCTACGAAACAAAAACATGAGAAAATAGCCACTCACGCACCTTTACATTTTCATTTTGTAATTCGTTTGTAGAAGCGTGTAAATACCAAATCGAGGACAGAAAAAACGAAATCCACACAAATTTGTTTTCAGCTTTTCAAGCTGTCTCTCTTTCATCTCGAATCGAAATCATTTGTTTTGTCAAGAAAAGGAAACCAAAACAAAGGTGCAGAAGTATTTATATAAACCGTGAAAATTATAACATGAACACAAACTTGAACTACGTTGTGCCTTACTTTTTGTCTTTGTCTCATATATGACAGCTCCTCTTACAGGAAGCGCGTGTTATATTTCTTTATTCGAGATATCCTAAACATGTATGGTTACATATCTCTGTTATGTAACCATACATAATTTTTTGAAGACTGTAACATGCACTGCATACAAGTAATATCTCGCAACGCAAAATGTGAGCGGCAAGAGAATGCATGGCCGGATATGGAGAACCTCACTTTTATAATGGATCTATTTTAAGTGTATTAGGTTGTATGTTTGACTTTGCATATGATAAATGTAACAGCTTGCATGGAGAGCTGTTTACTCAAACTTCGAAAGCGACTACGACGGACAACGGCTTTATGTATCTCCACACAAGATTTTTATCCATTTATCCTTCGTCCAATAAGTGGTCTCTTATGCAACATTGCGATGGAACGAAACCTTTTTAAACAGAGAGGGGTAATATACTTCGTGCGCCACGAAAATATGCTCATTATTATTATGCACTTAATGTTTGTTAAAGCCAAATGAAAGCAAACTACACCGCGGTCCCTATCAACTTTACTATTTCATGGTTTAAAATCATTCTCCTGTACAAGGTTAAAAACACTAAAAAATGATGAACATGTTTGTGCAATTCTCTCTTTCAGAAATCACTTATGTAAGTGAGAAGTAGTTGATTTTTAGTTGGCATTATAAACATAGGCCTAGCCGTGCTCTGCTTATATCAATTTATGTTTATATACCACTCTGCTGCCCAGATTTAACAAAAAACACACCGATCATCATGCTCAAGTTAAAAGCAAGTTCTATAACGATAGTGTTTTCTGTGCCTAATATGCACACACACATACAAGTATATGAATTATAATGATGATGGGCCACTTTTTTCGTTGTTATTGTTGAAAAGAAATTCATTACAATTCATATAAAAACATGTCCCTCTCTGTATTATTACCATGTACTGCCTTCTTTCATCCAATACTTTGTGCTACAATGTATTTTAATCGTAGTATGCACTATGTTCCGTAGGATATGCCTCCGGCAAAAAATGGGAAAAGAGGCATGGCACTTTTTTACGTAGCAGAACAACAACAACAACAACATTATCATCATTATCATCATTTGCCATGAAAAGCACATGAACTCTGCAAGCTTGAATTGTTGTATTCACATCATCGTGCCGTTCTCTTTTCTTTTCCTCCCTTGTGCGTGTACATGTAGTAGAAAAGCTGACGAATTTTGTGTACGTTTGTATTCCTGACCAAAGACTACTACCAAATCTACTACTACAACATTGTAGACTCCTTTTTTCCTGATATTTAGAATGAACTAGGATGCGCGATAGGGAGAAACATGCATCTCTTCTTCAACAAGAAAGAAAACCGTCTGTGTAAAATAATATGGAGCTTTTGTGAGTAATGCTGAGCACTTTAGACGAAGACATGGTTTCCCATATTTGGTGAATGAGTTTTTGTAGTAGCAGAGAGTATAAACTTTTCAGACATGCAGTGCTGACTAAATCATGTTGTGTGCTCTTGATATGTTCTTTACTAAATGACAACCAACTTTGTATCGTCTTTTCGAATTCCTCGTTACAAAACACTAAAAACGCATAGGTACATAAGTGGTGGTAGTTTATGAGCTTGATAGAGCTCTAGAAACGTTTTTGGGAAAGATGTATGTCCCTGAATGAAATGTTTGAGGAGAAATTATGTTGGTATAACCATAAATGTTTGAGTGTTTCAGACAAGAAATTTTTATACCTAATGCAGCCAACTCTCTACTCTGCTCCCTCCTGGTTTTATTTTCTCTTCCGACCTTTACGAACGAAGCGCGAAGGGGGCCGATGAAGGAATCCGAGTACGTTTTTACGCACGAGACGTGGAATTGATGATGGTGATGAAACGATCCAATGATGTAGCTGCTTGCTGTTTTAGTAGAACGAACGTTGTTTCTCTTTCGTTCTGAAGGAGCAAAAGAGCCATGAGCTGTTTTCAAAGGGAGCTTGCACCAAGGCTCACATTCACATGACAAGAAAGCACGTCGGATTGTTATGACTGCTTCAAAAAGTCGACGACTCGACGAGAGAGAAAACGGTTGTAGAGACGGAGACCACGTTGGACTCGAACGTGGAAAGGGTTGGTAATATAATGATGACTATTGAAGTTGTAGGAGTTGTAACAAGAAGGAAATGTTGTTACAGAAGAAATATAGTGCCAGCTACAATGGCAAGCCCAATTTTTATGTTATACTCTAGAAGGCTACAGTGAAAAATAAAAGGGAAGAGGAAAACTCTAGCATTCCGAATGTCTCTATGTCTGGAAATACCTTTTCTTGGTATTGTACTTGACTATACAATTATTTATATTGAAGTGCGCCTTCCAAAACAATAAATATACATACCTAAGTTGTCTGGAAATTTAACATCAGTCAGTATGCTATGCAGAGAGCTTATTATGCTATTTTGTATTTATTTTGTTTTTGTTACTGCATATTTCTCTGTCATGTGGTTTATGACCGACAAAATTCCTTATAAATGAGGAGTGTGCATGCGATCCTCTACTTTTCAATGAAAAACTTGAAATACATTTTTTGCTTCTCTTATTTTTGTTACCTTTTTTATACGTCTGGGTGGACATCAATAAAGATAGCTAGCTAAAAAGGGAAAAAATCTAGGAAGAATGTTACAACCGTTAAGACGCAGTAGCATAAAATTTACGTACCCTCGCGTTTTTCATGGAAAAAAGTGTAATAATAGGGATCTGGAGGGAGGGGAATAGTAGTGAACCATATTTTCATGACTTTTTTGGAGAATGCACCATACATATTTCTTTGTAGAAGGTGAGTAAATTCCCTTGTGACTCAAGAATAGCATCGAGTTTGCACAACCCCTAAAAATGATATAACATGCCTATATATAGAGATGCCAATGTTCTTTTGTATATGTTTATCCGTTTGAAAATGCGCTGCTTTTATTAGAGGCAGAGAGGCAACATTCCATAAAGTACCTATTCGTGTCCTATCCAGTTTACTTGTTTTTGTGTCTGACTCAAAGGAACGGATGTTCTTGGTATCAAAAGAGAGGGAAACGACAATGTTTGCTAGAAGAGAAGAAAGAAAAGTCCAGAAGGAATTTTCGCTTCATCCCAAAACTATAAGTACACCGAATACTTTTGGCACTAGAACTAACTACGCCAATGATTACACTTTACAACATGGACTTAGACTACCTCTTCCGTCTCCTCCGCCTCCTCCCCATTGCTGCGTCTTATGTTTACAAAACAACATTACTTTTGCACATGAATAAAATAAAAGCTTACACAGCAACAAACTCTAGACAACCTCATATTATAATATAGTCCTGTGTCCTGGCAAACTTTAATAGGAAGAAAGTGAGAAAGTTTTGACTAGTATGTAGGTAGTGAAGAAAGAGAAGTACAAGAATAGAAGAAAATGGAGAAGAGGTTTTAGGTTGAAATTACTACGTAGTAGTAAAGTTGTAGAATTTTGGCTGCGACTTCGACAGAGGAAAAGTAGGACGAGAGACTCCGATGAGTACTTTTTCTAGATATATTATTTATGACATGGTTTTACAATATAGCACATTAGACATCATCCCGCAAATAGTAGTAGGCGTATAGAGGTATCTATCCTTTTTATCCCTCTAGATGGAAAAACAACGTTACACACTTTTGCAGACAAAACACACACACATCCTTACACATAAACATATCGCATAAATGTCTGAAGGGGAAGAAAAAAACAGTCCTGATATAAACAAGCAGCAGGAGAAAAAAGTGCACGTCTCTGCATATACGACGCAACTGCTTACTACTCACTCATGCTCCTTTTTCTCTTTACTGAAGTATGTGTATTTGGTCTGGCTCTCTTTGGCTGGAATGGTTTTTTTCTTGTGAAACTACAACTACTACAGTAGTAGAATGGAGCGTCTGAAATAGCGTTTTTCTCTGTTTCATTCGCATGTATACGTACATAGTAAAGTTGCGTTGTTTTCCACATTACTAATGTATAGAGACGTGAGCAAAAGTAAAGGAAGAAGGAATCAAGGGATGATTTTTGAGTCTGGTATAACATGTTTTTGTGTGTAACTCAATGTTTATGTATGTTTATCGCTTTATCATCATCACCGTCTCGCTGAATTTTCGTGTTGTGCTGCTCGTTCTCATCAGTGTTACTGCTGCGGCAGAGAAGAAGAGTGAGTGAGCGAATTTGAACGGGTTTCCTTTTCGCCTACAAATCTTGTTGGGAAAGCAGTAAATTAATACGGGTTTAAGCTAAACTTTACAAAAAGAGAATTAAAAAAGGATATATGTGCACGTGTAAAGAAAAATTGCAAATACACAGGGAAGGAAGATACGACATGTATTATGGATTTATAGTATTTGACGGGGATTTATTGTGACTTGAATATAGCGAGAAGACATCATAAAAAAGAAGGAGTATTTACACCAGAATCCGAAGTGAGCAAAAATTGTCATCGCATCTGAAGTAGGAGAAAGGATACTCTTATGAGTCACAATAGTATCAAACCTTTCTAATTCTCTGTGCGAGTGTGTATGTATATAAATAAATATATGTGCAAATATGTACTGTGTATTTTTAGATACTTAATACCTACATAAATGAAATTGTAAGCATGTGTGCATATTATTATTATATATCCTCACTTTCATTGAGCTTGATTGACTGAAAAGCCGTGTTTTTGTGGAGGAAAGAAATCAATGAAATCAAGGATCAAGGAACCGGATATAAAATTAGAAGAATATAGCGAAAAACAGTTCGGTTTGGGAATGTGTACAAATACCTGAAAATCAACAGAAAACAGGAAAATGGAGAATAAAAGATTTATAGGCAGAAAATAAATATTTTCGCAAGTGTATACGTAAAACGGTTGTGTTGTCGTGTGTATCTGGTACAATGTGCATGTATGCAATGAATAAGCATGCAATTCAGCATGTGCGACGCAATACTGACGTAGATGTACAGTTCTCTCTATTGTGCGCAGTATAAAGCGTAATGGGAAAAGTTGTTTGTTATTGTTTTCGCTTGTAGGAAAAACGCAGTGTAATCCACAAGAGCACGGCAATTTACGTCTGAAGGACATCACAAATACAGCTTATACATCATTTATGGTGAAATTCATGAATTATCAAACAAGACGATAGTCCCTACCGTTTTAGGAGGAAAAGTTTATTTGGAGCGAGTGGCTATACAGCCATACCACGTTATATAAAATTGACTATTTAAATATACACAATATTTTTCTCCAACAACTTATGCCCACGCTGAGATAAAAAGCACTACATGTTCATGTAAAAAACAATAATTTCAATTTCGCGTATGATTTATAGATAAAGGTCACTAAATTTAGAGCAAGTTGTCAATGTCATGTTCGTATTGTCTATGTTCCAATGAAATGATTGGTATAGTTGACATTTCGATAAAAAAAACTGTATTTTGATCCAGAAACCGTCCTTTTACTTGTAGCAGAGTCTAAAACTAATAAACCCCATTTCCCTCACTTTTCTTCAGAAATGTTTATATTTGTTGATTAAACTAACTCACCATTGTGACACACTTTTTCTTACGCAAGAAGTCGCATATACATCTTTACACGCAAGTGAAAATCACTAGTCTGAAAATCACTGGAAACCAAACACACGTGTGCGTAAAATACAAATAAATAGTGTTAATGATGGTAATAAAGTTAAAAGTGCGGAAGGAGGAAAAACTTTCTCAGCAAGTTTCATCTTTATCACCGACTAATAATAATATTATTATCCTTCTTCCGATAAATTGTGTGTAGTGCATAGTGTTGTCGAGTGATCGTCAAAACGTTGGTCAATGCCTGTTACACACTGTGTCTTTTCTCACGGTGTTTACGCTGAGAAAGAGGAAATACCTAGATACTCACAGTCTTCGTTTACCCACAAAGAAATTGTGCAAACATTTCTGCTCGCATAAATTATTACATACATTATAAACCCCCGAGTGTATGCATAAATGTAAGTGTAGTAGATACGTTGAGCCTGGACATGGTCACAACACAACAACAATTAAGTATCTCTTCTCTCCATCAACAACAAAATGGTAAAACACCGTGTGAAATAACTTATGTATTATAGGCATTCTTAATGAAATATTTTGTTATCCGAATGTCTTACTACTCATATTCCGTTTGAGCAGTAGCAATGTTATATAAAAATGAGGAAAAACTATCTCATGAGAATCGCACTTACTCAATCTTCCCATTCAAGAGTTTTCAAGGCATATGCACAATATTACTATTACGTACACAGTTGAACTTGTGTACTCGGTCATTTTTTATGCTCAGAATTAGAACTAGGTAGAAAACCACGCAAATTGTACAGCATAATATTATCACACATTACTCACTTACCTCACACGTAAAACAACACGACACATAATGCGATAATTACATAACAACTTTAAGCTGAAATAAAATCTAATTGCCTTGGTCTATAATTTGTTATACTACAACAAACAACTTGTCTGCATGAGTTGTTTTAATCTTACTTTTACTCCATACATCATCTTGAAAGATATGCATTGTTTGAAGGGAAAGAAAAACCACGAAACAAGTTTACTACTGGGTTTGACGTACACACGTGGAAGCAGTTTCGATGAATTCATTCAAAATTTTAATAATTTAGCGTACAATTATACAATTTGTACATGCACACAGAGCATGCTACAATTCTTGAAAAGAAAATTTTGACTCATGCTGCTGTGACCGGACATTTACGTAGAAATTCCCATAAGGCAATAAATCAAAACGGTGAAAGATTTCACATGGTGAAAGGAAGTTGTAATGTTTGCACTTTATAACCCTTTAGGTATTATGCGTGCGTGAGGTTACTGAATATGACATGAGATCATGAGAAATGCATGTTTTGAATGCAGAAGAAATGCAATGGAAGAATAATTTTATGGAATGCTAATAACTAATGTCATGTTACTCAACATTTGTGAGATTTTCATGAATTCTTTCACCCTCACTTATCAGAAAGGTGTGGTAGGTAACATGGTTCAGTCGGATGCTTGAAGTTTTATTTCTCACTGCATTTTAGAAATGCTCATTTCATTTCACAAGACAATGGAAAAACAGCGTTTTAGCTTTCTTTTTCTGAAGTTGTATTGTTACGTTATTGGCGTCACTCATTTTGAAAAAGTTTGTGCTATTTCTGACTACATGTGCAAAAATTCAGTTTATTTTGCAAACTTACGTGCACTTGAAGGAATTTGCAGAAAAATCTGTGCGATCGGATCGAGTGTCATATCGTCATCTTAAATTACACCAAATGCCTTTGTGAAAGGAAAACGGTACTGTTGTGGCATTTGCGGTAACCTCGGAATTTCTACGAATTTAAATTCGTGCCGACTCAACGAAGACACGGATATATCGATATGACGGAGGATAGCTTCAAGTAACGTATGTAAATACAATACGATACATTGTTTTCTCTCTAGCTTGGCACATAACAGTAAAACAAAGTCAACATCAAAAAGGAAATCCATTAATTTTGTGTTTCTATAATTGACTCAAGAGCACATGAAGCATTGCAAAAAAAAATATTGCCGAAAAACAAAATGGATAATAAATACGGTACATGCAACACAACAATTACCCTGTCTAGATACATAAAAATGCATACTTTCAAAGAAATACGTGTATACAAAGTATTAGCTAGACTATCAGACTCGTAGCATACTTGTTCATCCAACATCTTTATCCACTCTTTGGCAAAAAAACGTAACCTCTTTCGACAAAGCTAAGAAACGGATTGAAGTCGTAGTGAATGAGTCGTAGAGAGGCAGACAGACAGGAAAGGAATTTGCGGTTGAAAAAGAAAGAACTCTTTTGTAGTACTTTGTGACTTGCTACACATTACATTTTCATCTATTCATAGCGCATACTAAATACCATTTTCATTCATTTCTATATATATTATAATGGTCCATTATCCATTGGGAGGGAGAAGGCGATCTCAAAGTTGTGTCATCTATACTCACAGTTATGTACCTATGTTTATTGTATCTGCATCACTTAAGAAAACATTGTTTCTTGTAGAGTGATAAAAAGAAAGCATACATTATCCACTCTATTTCCCAGTTACAAACTACTCACAAAAGATTTGTCGGCTCGGCTAAGAGTAAGCCTTGCAAAAAAGAAACTGAACTAGAAAGTGATGCTGTAAAGGACGGATATACATGGATTTTAAAATATACGCTTAAGTATTTCTTGATTATTTCCACAAGTTCGAGACGCATAAAGCTGAAAAAAGAAGAAGGAAGCTGCTAAAACTGGTGTTTGCCTGTTCTCTGGTTTTTGTGTTCGACAGGATGTTTTTTTCTAGTTCATAAAAAACAAAAGAATTTCTTTTCAGCGTTTTCTCTCCCAGTCATTTTGCATCTGTATAAGCATCATTACATGTTTCCATCATCGGATTATTAGCTAATACAAATGCAACTTGAAAGTAGTCGAACTCAAAAGCCCCGTTAGAAAAGATCATTGGTTTGAAACTAAGATGGCTTTTTGAGTGAGTATTATAAAACGTTTTTTAACCTATTAGCCTATTTATATGTCGGCGCATTTATACTCTGTGTATAGTTTTTTGTCTGCTCTTGGGACAGTAACAAATTAAGAATGCGTTTCCTATCTGTTTTCACACCACATCGAATAGCCTAAAAAACAATACTTTGTTGCCACAATTTTATGTGCATTTTATACAAGTAGCTTCTTTAAATAATTATTAAACGTCATGTACTAATCTTTGTGACATTAGCATAAATCACCTTTCGTGTTCTATCTTAAACATTGGCTATATGTAAAAGTAATGTATCCAATTCTGTATTATCAGACTTCTCATTCGTCTTCTTTCTTTAAAGTTGCTGTAATTAAGTTGCATTTTACACTGCATGAATATCTGACATACCAATAGAAATTTAGAGTAAACACCCTCATATCACTTTACATCTCACTAAACTGGATAAAATTGCGTTTCGGTTTATTAAGTAGGCGGTTTAGATTCGCTGTTCTCCACTCGGTAACTATCGTGTGTATCTTTCCTACTTGTTATTACGCAGTTTACAATGGTACCTCTACACTCTGACGCTGATGAATAGATAAGTTTATTTTTATTCGTCCTTTCTCATTGTGAATTTCATTCATGTTTCAAGTTTCAAGTGGATCGTAGTAGTAAAATGAGGAAAAGCGGAAGGAAAGAGGAAGAAACTTAGCTTCATGGATGACATCATCAAATTTTATCATGATACTTTGGTGCACGAAAATTAAGTACGATTGCACTCATGTTTTATTGCATATATAGCCACACAGCGTATTTTTACTACAAAAAAAGTCGTTAAACAATCCTCCCTGTACCTCCTCCTCTACCACCTTCATCTCATCATCAATTTTCCACAGAACCTATTCCCAACGGTACGGTATTCTGCTGAGATTTTTATGTATACACACGCATTTCACCATTTCATAAATTAAAACATACCCACAGAAGTCATAAAGTTTATATTAATTTTTTTACTCTGGCCCTCAAAGTGCTTCTTGTACACTAAATTTTTTATGGCTGGATATATGATATTATGCATGCAATTTTCATTACCATTTGTTTCCTTTATGTAAAGATGCCAAAGTCGTAGGTTTTCAGTACAGAAACAATAAAAAATTTATGAATACATATATTTCCTAACTAATGCCGTTGTCCCCATTAAAAAGTAACATAACTTTATCTCCATTCTACTGATGACTGACTGAGTAAATACATTATTCGAACGAGTGTTGTATAATATGAGGTTATTTTGAGTAACAAATGGCCGTGCATTTTAAATAAATGAATATGTTATGATCTCAGTGCTAAAGTTATTATGCTACAGACCATTCGCCGATATGCCGGTGCACATCGAATTGATTTGTTCAGTGCAATTCTTATGAATTTGTGGTACATCTTAATGCTGAAAAGAAAGCATGAATGAAAATTGATAATGCTCTTTTACGACTTTTTAATGGTGTATATGTTATTACATGGTGAAATTGTTTTTAAAATTATGTGAGCACTTCTAAACTGAACATTTTAAAGTTAAAGTAAACACCAGGATTTATGAGTCTATGCGCATGTGTGTAAATGGGAAGTAAATCTTCAAGTTAACCAAATTGTCCCATAATGATATTTTAATTTGTGAGGTTATTCAAGGGAGGTTGTTATTTATGGTCTAAAGAGCTATGCGATGCACAAATAACAAAGATAAGTTGAGATGATGATTGTTATCGCACTCATTTCGAGTAGGCATCCTTTATCAATGAACTAAAGGTATGACTATTTTAAAGTAATTTTCACTTCAGGCTATGCATCTGCCAGCGAGAAAGTATCTAGATATTAGATGAGAATATTAAATATTAGTTGATAAAAGCACCAATCTAATGTAGGATTTGACATGACAAATTTGCATGTTCTCAGGGCTCAGAGTTTATGATGCTCAGCAGGGTTTATGCTGGAATAAATCATGGATTTCATCTACCTCACAATAATGCACTTAATCTGCACAGAGTACTCTGATTCGCATAAATTCGCATTATTTTGCACTGATCTCGATCTGTATTATGATAATCAATATAATCAATCTCATATCTAAAGACGTATGCGAAAACTTATTTGGCAACTAGCATTCCTTACGACACACGACAACAGTTAGCTACAAGTCAAAAGAAGACATTTTGTTACTGTGAGTGAAGTTCATCTCTGTATCTAACTGACTTGATGATGCCGCTGTGCTGCTGCTCGTAGAAAACAGTTTTGTACAGGCGAGATACGACCGCTAGAGCTTCTAAAATATTTTATGTCATTCTTCTCCTTCTCTTCTCTCCTGATATTACCTTGAGGCTCGAGGTTATTAATCGAGGAAATTGCGTATTTACCTATCTCGCAAAAAGAGAAAAGTATATGAACTCTCCTCACACACAACAACAACAGGAATTTTCTATCTGTAATAATAAATTCGCTTATAAGGCATTTGTTTATTCTTTATTGACAAAAAAGCGTAGGCATACGTAAAAAACCCTGATATTCACAAAAGCTCTCTCTAGACGGTTAACGACAGCAGTCAACACAGAGGAAAAAACACTTATCAGCGAACTACAAGCATGTAACAGAGTTGGCAGTTAGTTAATAGTGGTTACTGCTTTTGACATGTTATGATGATGTGATCGAAGCAGCGTACATATATGCCAGCAAACAATTTTTTATAAGGACTAACCATGGGCTCACGATATGCAATAGCAAGATATTCTGCGCAGAATTTCGTAATATAAGTGCTCGTGTGTGATAGTAAAGTGGTGTTGGTGTTGTTGTGCACTGTACCAGTGTTATCGTGTTTTTAGAGACTATGCCATTGTCTTGTGTTGGAGTAGCTCTGAGTAGTTGTTACAGAAGATGTTTTAGTGACGAAGCAGAAAATTTTGGTTTATGTTGCAGATAGACATATTATGTAGGTAAACATCTCAAATATGAGCTAGGTTCAGGGTTTTAGAGAGAAGTAGATTTTTGTGCTCTTTCTACTAGTAGTGCAGGCGTTGTATGAGTAGTTGTTGTAGATTATCGCTTTTTTATGATTGTGTATCATACCGTTGTTAATTCATATGTATGAGTAATAAAGTAGAGATTGCTTGTTTTTCGATGAGAGTGTGAGACGCAAAATTCGAACAAAGCTAAAAAGGATATTTCATCATTGGTATATTAGTGCTTACGCATGACTAGTGATGGTGTGTGGTGTGTGTCGATGGATGTTTTTCATGATAACTGCTATATTTAGAGCAAGCCAACAAAATTCATGTTACAGAGACACTTTGCTGACAATGGCAAAAGTAGATGTAGGTAAAATTGAATTTTCTTCTTCTGCAAGTACTCATTCCTTTTTTTCCTTGAACGTTCTTAGAGATGAATTCAACATTGTAATAAAGTCAAATGAATTACTCACATAAAATGTTATTCATGCTTGCGCTTGTGATCACGTCACTCTATTTTATGAATCCCAACAATATAAATTCTCAGAACTGAATGGAATGTAATTGTAGGATCATAGACACTGTATCAAATAAAACAGAAACAAAACTGATAACATTGAGCTATTGGAGTTTCATTGTTTACAGAGATGTTCAATAATCACCTCGTTGTCCTTCTTATTCTCGTAAACAACTCCAAAATCACAAAAGCTTTCATTCATGTAAATGAGTAGGTACGTGCAGTGGAAATGTTTTCCTTTGTTAACATATAAATCATATTATATCAAAGACTGATGATAGCAAGTAGGCAGATATAAAAAAGTATTTTCTCCGAGTTTGATCTTGAAGCTTGGATTCTCTTTGAAGTAAAATGAAATGTGGTTCTGGCTCTATGATGATTCCAATTTCCAATTATAACTCCTGACCTATGATCTTTTCCAGATGTTTGTGTGAGGACGGTTCACATGTACATACGACGAGTCGGTATGTTTGTTTAAGCAACACATTAAAAGAGTAATTAACGATAGAGTATAAAAAGGAGAAATATACAGTTGTCAACATCCATCACTACAATTATTCAAATCGTATCATATGTACATGTAGCGCAATCTCATACTAAAAAAGTATCATTATTTTGTAGCGTGTAGGCGTCTGAGCATCTCTCTACCCATTTCTAGAATCATTTGGATGTGGAAACATGATATTTGATGTCTTTTTGAAAGTCGGATGCATATAGGCATACACATTATTAAACATCTGCTGTATTCTTGACACGTTATAATGTCATTTGTCAAGTAAAATATTCCTGGAGAAAATGGAAAAGTTGTTTCTTGAAATGAGAGATCGCTACAGTGAGAATCCATCTTGGCATGCCGCTGCCGACTGAGAAAAAAACAACATCATGGAAAGTACATTATTCTGTTACGAGCATAGAACTTTTTTGTACGCAATCCATATAACACGCAACATGCCGCTGTAATTCTGTATAGAAAATCCAGAAAACATGTATCAGTAGCTCTCTACTGAATATTATTTCAAGAGAATTCATCGAATAGGATGTTTACCATGTTTTGTGGGAGGATGTGATACGTATGTTATTTAAATGTGTTTTTTACAACTTTTTTGTGCACTGCCAACACTCTGCTTGCATGATGCTTACATTATATGAATTCATGGATAGAGAGATATGTATTTAGTTGGTAATAAGTTTTTAAACCAAGTTCAACTCATCCTGCTATGCGTATTAAATTTCTCATAATGTAATATTTCCATTTTATTCATGCATGCCTACATCATATGACGTGCTGCGTCAGTTGCGTTTCATAACTGTATAAAGTATTGATAATGAGATGGAGTGATGGTGTGTGGTATATGCGTTTTTGAGCAGAGCAATAATAATGATGATGAGAAAAAAAATGTTGTTTTGATATAAAGTTATCTGGCAAAGTAAATACTTGATGCATATCACATGCAATATTATTACTAACGCTAATGATATTTTTCCGTTTCTGATCTTGAATTTTGATCATCATTCGTTTCTACGACGAGGGTAATGGGAATAATTAATGAAAGTAATACTAATTGATAACGAGATTCTAGAGAAGATACTGCTCCTACATTTCAAGAAAAGTACCAAGTACCCACACATTTGAACAAGAGCATCGGGAACTTCTCTTTCTGCTAGCTCTTCTTCATCTCTCTGGCCTGGCGATGATGAATTTTGTGCAGGAAAAGCAACAACAGATTCAGAATGGTGTGACGCAATAGGCACCAGAAAAAAAGAGGACTCTTAAACTTCAAATAATACAACCGTAGTGCATACTCACACACACACGGAGCAGGAAAATAGTGTGATGATTCCTGTATTAATATTTGTTTCTTCTTCTTCTTCAACATGTTGGATATAGCAAGTGGAGATGAAGGCGAAAAAAAACAAGCAAGTTTTATTTATACATGGATAAGATATCTGACACTGAAATGGGCATATAGGAGAATCAACATGAGAACGTAGTTTTTTGGCACCATTGAGAAGGCAGGCATGGATGGATACGATCTTTACTCTTACACATTATTATTATATACTCGCCATACTCGGCAAGTTTAATGTGCCTGCCTAATAATATATTTTTAAAAGTTTTTCATAAAGAGCACGCATTCTTCTAATACAAAAGAGTTCTCTCACTACTACACATATTATACACACACAACAGGAAAGATGATTCGCAGCGGCAGAGGAATGTATGAGCACATATTAAAGGATACCTACGTGTAAAGCGTTAAAAAACATTTTAAGCGTATTATATGATGATGATGCACTTTATATACCTATTAAATAGTTAATACATTTTCATACATACATACATATATTCAGACAGTTGTTTTTCTGTGACAAACGGCATCTCTCCATCTATTTTACCACACAACCCCGTTTTCGTTAACTTTTTTTGGGTATTGCTGACTGGCACGGCGTTTTCAGAGAGCAGAGCTACCAGTTAAAGTTGTTTTTCCCATATTATACTTGAACGAGAGACTCATAAATATTATCATGCCTCTATCTCCATTATCTGTAGTACGTGTGATAGGAGATTCTCTTCTCGCTCTGGATATTGTTGGAGGGTCGGACTAAACTCATATTTTTCTACATTACTCATTTGTTCAGCACACCATACCACACACTCTTCATCTTCTTGAGTAATAATAAACAATAATAGAAAAAAATCGTAGTAATATCATCCTAGTGCTTAAACAATACATCATCATAATCCCACCACTACTTCTGAAGCTCTAGAAGCTCTTGTGCTTCCACACAAGGAAGGCATTGTTTGAATATTATTTTTCAAAACAAACGTGAGTATCTTGATTCTCCAGAGTTTTTGCTGCTACATATTTTTATATCTAAAAAAAAATTAGTATTATGGGTAAAATATCTGAGCCAGCACATATGGACAAGCATATGTACATGAGCTTATTTTTCATGTATGTGGAGTTGAAAACTCAAACATCTCTGGAAAAAACCACTACGCTCTAGAGTGAAATACTATTAGTCAGGAAGTCTCAGTGTATTTATAGCCGCGTGTGTGATTGACTCTTCATTAATAAGTTGTAAGTGTCATTGTTCTACACGGAAAGTATCAAGGTTGCTTCATTGCTTCTGAACAGATGAAAATAAAAGTAGGTAGTTTATCTTTTGTGCGGTTTTACATAATATGTAAATATAAATATAGCGTCTCGTGAGAGTTGCTTCGAAGAATCAGGGAATTTTCCAGAGAAAAATGTACTAGTGCGTATGTGTGCGGACTGTTTCTTGACACTTGACATGCTGAATGAAGGAAATGAATACGTATTTAGTCAATATGTTTCGTTTTGTGATAGGATGTAGATATTTTGTGGCATGGAAGAATGATGATAAGGCAATCTTGATAATGCAGAGAGGATGATGACGAAATTCTCAAGAAGAATGAACTGATTTGAATCTCTTTCTAATCTAAAGAGCAACGCATGACTGTTTGAGGTTCGAGTACATGCTCAATAATATTACAGATTAGAGAAAATGTTTTGCCTGGAACTCCTTTTCCTTTCATCATTATCGAGGGTTTGCATGGTCGTAAAATTAGATTGTAGGAAACTGCTTCAACTATGAGTGTTGTCATCTTTAAAGAATGTTGAAGTTGTTGTTTGTTGCTCGAATTTCTCTGGAAAAAGTGAAGCATTCGACATGTTGAGTCATTCGTGTATGTCAATTGGTATTTGTGAGGGTTTCGTGTTGTTTACGAAGGAAGTTGGAAAGGATGTTAGTCAGTCACTCAGAAATCACGATGATGTGTAGTCCTGTCACGGGTTTGATTGATTGGTATACTAAACTATATAGTGTAAAAGCTTTTTAAAGTTTTGATTGTATGTTAAATATTTCACGGTACGAAAACAACGTATCTGTTATATTGGTAACATTAGCAAGGTACACCATCATCATGTGCTTCATTCTGTACGAAAAATAATAATACTATGATCCAGTCTTGTGATTTATCCGATAAAGGTTTGCTCTACTACGCTGTACTGTAAGTTAGCTAGGAGGAGTATGTGAGATGCAAGTGAAAAAAAATGTTATCATGCATTCCAAAAAACATACAAGTTCATATTTTTAGTAGTGAATGTTGAGTGAATATACTTTAACCTGTGCATACTAAGAGAAATTTACGATGTTTTAAAGCACAGTGAAAGTTTTCCGGAAAGGTCATAAAAAGTTGAAAGGAAATCTTGAAAGGTTTTGCTTTTGCATAAGCTCACATTAAAACACTATATCGCTGTTGTAACGTGCAATAAACCAAATGGATATTATTGACTAGTTATGTAAAAGCAGAGTTTTGAGTTTACGTAATACCAATATTAGATAATATGGAAAAGGATCAATGTCCGGAAGAAGATATAAAAGGAAGGCATTCTAAATCTACATTAAAATTAATGTGGTTTTAAGAATGACATGGTTTGACCTCAAACCTTGAGCATTTCACATGCTTCTATTGTACATAGTGCATGGCAGATTACGCAACTCACCTTTTTGTAACATGCAACTATACTCAATTTTGTAGATAGCTATTAAAATTTTCTTTTCAACATTCTCTGTAATGAAAAGGTCCGAAATAAGACATATTGATACTTTCTCCGTCCTTTCCCAATATAATACTTGCTACAAGTCATGTAACAAACCAGTATAAAAGCCTACACAAAACTTTCCCTTCCTTGTGGAGCGCATGAGTGGTCTACAAGTACTCGGTGAAAGTGGTTAGATCTCACCCAGCTGATGGAAACTGACAGTTTCACAGGAAACGCGAAGTGTTGCTTCTGATTAAACTAAATAGTAGGCGGAAGTGAAGGTCACAAAACGTCAGCTACACTACACACCTGCTTCCTATCCCTCTAAATTCAACATGACATATTAAAAAAGCCTTTAATTACTCGCAATGTTCATGTTTGGTCATTGTACAATTGATAGTACACATATGACACATGAAAAGTACTTTCGATACTTTCTCCAGACAGACTTCAAAGTGTGCAAGTTGTCAGTCAGAATGGTAGAGTGTGCAGTATAAAATAAATTTCCTGACGACATGATATACAGAGAATATTGATATTGATTTTTACCCTTTTCCAAGAAGAAGTAAGGTGACATGACATATTGGTTGGTGTGCATGTACACTGGTCATTGGCAATGAACAGGAGACATTGATTTTGCATACACACGTTGTTCTTTAGATTGCAACACGCGTGCTAAATACTCCTACTCACTACACTATACTTCCACGGAGAAAGCATGAAAAGTATGTGCTTTGTGAAGAGTAGGGTTGCAACTATGTGGTAAAGTTGTCAAATGGAGAAAGTATGGTTGGTATACAGGCAGAGTGGTAGCTGGAGAAAGCTGTTTTTTCCACTTTTCCACCTGCTGAACAGGACACCAGAGGATAGCTGTTGTTTAGCGAGTGAGCTGTCAAGTTTATGGAGAAAGTCAAAGTCTGGAAGCATCTGTTATGCCACCTTTACGTTTATAACGTGTAGCATAAATGATTGAGTGTCTCTAAACTAAATTTGCGTAATTTTCGCAAAATTTGCAAATTGATTGCTCCAACTCGAATAGTTTGCACGCTTTATTTGCATAATTTTTAGTTTTAGAGATATGTAAGCACGGAATGTGCAAAGTAATTGGCTCAAAGTTGCACTACTGTCAACTGTATGCCTTAAAACATAAGGACCAATGATGGTTTCGTTTTGTAACTGTTTTTATAGTTGAAAATGTTGAAATGTCAAATGTGTAATTACAGTATTCTGAACTTGCGAGCTTTAAAAGTGTACTAATGTTGCTTAAACATTTCAAGGTCTATAGTGTTTCCTGATAAAGTGACGACTATAATTCATTAATTGTTGACTTAACTGTTGAATTGAAACTTGCTTCAAAAAGGGTGAAAGTGAACACTTGCTAGAAAGAATCTTCCACTTTGGTGGCTGGGGTTGGGGGGAGTTGGTCGTGCATAGCATAGTAAAGCAAATTGAGTTTAAATTAAGTATAAGATTTTATGTTCAATTCAAGATGTATAACAGTTTTTTAATTTTTGTTTCAGACTAGTAATTGAGATATAAAGTTAAGAGGACATCTGGACTACCTGCACCTATTCACTAGAAGACTTTCGCGTTGAAGTACAAAAACAAAAGCACTATACTACATAGTTTGAGCTATTAATTATCCTTAATCCATAATATCCAATATCTCCTCTGAAACTGACACTTGGCTTCCTGGAAAGAGTTGACTTGAAAACCTTTTAGCTGTTAACTACAATGTGACGACGGGTATGTCAAAAACAACTAAATCGAATTCTAAAATGAGATGGAATGGTAAATAATAAAGTAATTTTTTTGTCTTTTTGGCTCAGAATACAAATGCTGGAGAAAAAATTTCAAAGTTTATACAAGAGGTTGCATAGCCATGAGAAGTAGTTAACCATGACTCGATGGATTTGGGTGCATCTAGTGGTGGCCACCCTACTGGCTGTCGCCTGGCTCGTGTTGGGGGCAAATGGTGTGGCGCACTCAGTCTTCTTAGACGATAAAGGATCTGGAATCTGTCAAAGGAAGTATATCCGCAATGATCCAGTCAGTTTGGAAGCATTGCGGGGCTGCAAGGTCATTGAAGGATCCCTTCAACTAGCGCTTATGAATTCAAACTCTCCTGATAACTGGACAAAATATTCCTACCCCGAACTGAGAGAAATTACTGGCTACTTGCTGATATTTGAAATTTATAAACTGCAAAGTTTACAAAATTTATTTCCCAATCTGGCCGTCATCAGAGGTCAGGAGCTTGTCGATACTCATGCACTCGTAATCAATAATGGGAATCAGCTACAAGAAATCGGTCTTCCATCACTAACTGATATTCAACGAGGGAGTGTTTGGATAGTGGATAACACACAACTTTGTTATGTCGACACTGTAGACTGGACACTGATCACAAATGAATCAAGTAGTGATGGAATTAGCAACAACAAGCCAAGTAACCAGTGTCCAAACGCGTGCAGTAGCAAATGTCCAACTTCTGAGCAGGATGGCAGACATTTATGTTGGGCAAGTGGTAGTTCAAGTTGTCAAAAAGTGTTCAAACAATTTTGTCCCTTGTGCCATGGAGGTCCCTGCACTGACCGTGGTGAATGTTGTAGTCACCAGTGTCTCGGAGGATGTACGGGGACAAGCCCTAGAGACTGCTTCGTCTGTAAAAACGTCGTTTTCAATGGCACCTGTACTGAGGAATGTCCTTCTGGATTTTACGAATACCTCCAAAGGCGGTGTGTTACCCGTGATGAGTGTTTGAGAATTGTTGCCGCTCCTGACGTCTCAAAAGGCAACATCGCCAACTTACAAGGAAAGCTGTACGAGGCAAATGGGAAGAAACAGTGCATTTTGGAATGTCCCAAAGATACTGAACTTGCTCCCAATAAAAAGTCTTGTGTTCCGTGTGAAGGTGCTTGTAAGAAGAACTGTCCGGGTATGCAAGTAGACAGCGTTGAGAAAGCTAGGGAACTCGCTGGTTGTACTAGAATTACTGGAGTGTTGAAAATTTCCATTCGAAGAAGCTCGTCCGTGTCAACAGGAACTATTGTTAAAGAGCTTAAACAGAGTTTAGACAAGATCGAAGAAATTGACGATCATCTTGTCATTACACACACATACGCCATTTTTTCTCTGGACTTTTTGGAAAACTTGAAAATAATTCATGGAAAGAATTTGGAAGATGGAAGATACGCTTTGGTGGTGAGGTCAAATGAAAACTTGATGGACTTGTGGGAGTCTAGGCCAAACCGAAGAATCCTCATTGGAAACGAGAACGCCAGAGTACTATTCCATTACAATCAGAAGCTCTGTCCACGTAAAATCTGGGAGTTTGTTGCCCAGTCAGGAATCAAGCAGTCGAAAGATGACAAGGATAAAATTGACATTGGCATCACAAACGGAGACAAGGTCACTTGCAACACACACATCCTCAACGTGGAAATCGAGAAGAAGACAAATAACTCGGTTTTAATCAGATACGAAAACTTCCGCAGAAATTTGACCTTGACTAGTCACTTATTGAGCTACGAAATCCATTTTAAGGAGGCTGTGAATTATCCTGAGAAAAATGTATCAAAGTATGACGACCGAGATCCATGCGGAGATGACGACTGGACTGTGCTCGAGTACCCGAAAATCAGTGATGCAGATGTACGCTCTCAAACGGAGCCCGATTGGGAGCACAGTCGGCTCATTGCAAATCTGAAACATTATACTTGGTACGCACTTTATGTGAAAACTGTTGTTATTCCGGGTGACAGTAATTCCCTCAACAATAACACTGGAGCCGAATCCAATATCATCTACTTCCAAACCTTACCTGGCGTACCATCCAGACCGCAAGAGTTCAAGGTAGCTGCGGGGGGCTCCAATGTTGTAACAATGTCGTGGTCATTGCCTCTTCATCCGAATGGAGAACTAGAAAAATTCAACATTTGGTTGGAGCAGGTTCATGAAGATCAAAAGCTCCAAGACCAAAGAAATTATTGTCTTCAAGGCAGAGTCACTACAAAAACACCTTCTGTGTCTCCCGGAAAACCAACAATCGGTCCGTTTATTTTGCCTCCAAAGGATGGTGAAACAGTGACTATTTCTACAAAGCCAAAAGATCCAGATTGTTGTGTTTGCAGTGCGGCTGGAGGCAAAACAACACCTCCATCGATTGAAGCCATTCATTATAAAGATGACATGATAAATCAGATATTCAATCGAGTATTTATTTCTCAGCCAGATTCCACTCCCGCTGACCTGACTTCTAATGACATTGACACCAATTACATTCGTCTCAAACGTTCCATAAGACGCTCCGTGGAAGACTCCTCAGACAATTCTGGGGAGAAGATCAACGACAAAATATTTCCAGGAGAGGAAAGCTCACCTGGCATGGATCAGCCTAGAGTTCCTCGAGAAATGTTAAAAGTGAAAGAGATTAAGGTTGTGAATGGAGAACGAAAATATTCATACACGCTGAAGAATCTGACTCACTTTACAACGTACAGAGTTGGAATTCAAGCTTGCCGTTACATCGAGCATACAAACTCTACAGAAGGTGAAAATGACACGAGAACTTGCTCTGACCTGGTCTTGGAGACAGTCCAAACAGCACCATCACCAAAAGCAGACATCATAGATAAAACAAGCATTGCTACAAACGTTACGGAAGGCAACCGGCTTCATTTGACGTGGAATGAACCAGCACACCCAAATGGCGTCATATTAGCTTATCTTGTGAGAGTGCAAAAAATGGATGGTTCAAGATATGTTGATTATCCTACCAGGCACTGTATCACTAGAAAAACTTTTCAAACCACAAGGAACTTTACGCTTCCGGATGGATTACCTCCTGGAAATTACAGTGTTAAAATTCAAGTTGCTTCTCTAGCCAAAGATTCTGAGTGGACGGAGGATGTTTTCGTTGTTATCAATGACACTGAAGGAAATATGAGTGGAGTGTGGGCATTGGTTATCTTGGTACCTGTAATGATTATGATCGCTATTGGAAGTCTTCTCGCATATTACTACATTCGTACAAAGGAGATCGGTCGCAGGATAATTTCCGCGAATCCGGAATACATGTCCAACGGTAAGTGTATAAAATGTTCCGTTTGTGCCTGCTTGTAATTAGTGCTCATATCAAACTGTAAATTTAATATTCTAATGTTCGTATTTCGTATTTCAGTGGACATTCCGGAGGAATGGGAAGTACCAAGGGATCAACTGATCGTCTTGAAAGATAAAGAACTTGGACAAGGATCTTTTGGCACCGTCTATGAAGGCATTCTGAAGGATTTTATCAAAGGCATTGCTAATGCGAGCTGTGCTGTAAAAACTGTGTCTGAAGATACCTCAAGTGAAGACAGAGCACTGTTCCTAAGAGAGGCTGCGTTGATGGTCAAGTTGGACTGTCATTATCATCATGTAGTGAGGCTTCTAGGTGTTGTATCTAAAACGCAGCCAACTTACGTCATAATGGAACTAATGACTAGAGGGGACCTGAAAAATTATTTGCGATCGAAACGACCAGGCACTTATAATAATGGAGAGCCACCACCTACTCTTCGAGTAAGTGCCTCTATACTAATCTGTTTGTAAATCAATCATCAATGATCAATATTAATATTCTATGTTACTTTTTTATCGTAGCAAATATTACGAATGGCAGCTGAAATTGCGGACGGAATGGCTTACATTCATAAGCATAAGTTAGTGCATCGTGATTTAGCTGCGAGAAATTGTATGGTGGGAGATGACATGTGCGTGAAAGTTGGAGATTTTGGGATGACCAAAGAGATGCTTCAAAGTGATTATTATAGGAAGCAAACCAGAGGTCTATTGCCCGTGAGGTAGGATCAAGAAACACTTATTATGATCCCTGAAACATAGTGCTCAATTCTAAATCATTTATTTATATGTACTTTTACAGGTG